>CAJNIZ010006535.1:25828-45388 GCA_905231905.1 Symbiodinium pilosum | reverse complement strand
ATCGTGTAAACTCCTAGTATACCCCTTAATAATCCTTGCAACAGGATCCCTATACAACCCCCTATATAATCCCCATTCAGGAGTTTAGAAGATGACTCATATGTTCTCAATATATAATTGAGCCTCCGGAAATATTTGATATTCAAAATTACCTGGAACTCAAAAACAAACAAAATCCACCTGAGAACGGCAAAGAAGCAAGTATTCCACAACTTTGGGAGTGCAAGTAGTCCCCACATAAACACTGAACCGCCTAAACCCTGAAGCCTGAACCCTAAACCCTGAACCCTAACCCTGAACCCTGAACCCAAACCCTAAACACCGAACCCTGAACCCAAGCCCGTCCGCGTCGCTGAAGAGGGGTGTTAGGCGACTCGCCGGATTCAGGCCCAGGGTCTCCATGGTCTCCTTTGGGCTTTGTTTCGGTTTAGTCTAAGTTTAGAATTTTTGGGGGTTGAGAGTCTTAGGGTGTTGGGCGGTTTAGAGGTTTAGGGCTTGGAGGTTTAGGGGGTTTTGGCATTTACGGTTTTGGGTTTGGGTTTTTGCTTTAGGATCTTCCCCTCTGGCATGGTTCCTTTTGGGTTTTGGAGTTCAGTATCTTGGCTTTCATCCGGGCTCAGGAATGCAGAAGGTTCTAAGTGTCAGGATGGCTCTCCAGAACCCGTAAACTCTCATAAACCCGAAGTCCTAAACCCAAAGCTCAAAGGAGTGTTGAAGGTCTCCGGGGGAGCCTCGGGCTTTTGGAATGTGACTTTTAGGGTTTAGGGTTTTGATTGATGGTGGGGAGCGTTAAAAAGTCTTGATTATACTTGCGCGCTATGTTTTTAGTCTCACCACTATTTGTAGGAAACTCTACATAGACCTACCAAACCTTGCTAGTGGGGGTTGGACTTTAGGCTTTAATCGGGTTGTAGTTCGGAGGTTTGGCGTCAGCCTCACAAAGTGCAGGCGGCTACAGAGTGGATACTTGGGTCCCAAAACAATTCAAGGCTTCATGGGCCAGTGTATGGGGGCTTTCCACGAATCGTGGGACCCCAACATACACCTCACAGTACTACAATCCTGATGATGGGGACTTCCCGGAAGGTACCCCTAATTTTCAGGAAGCCCCATATACTGTCTACCTGCATGGTCTCCTTGAACTTTTTTTCTCGGTTTTCGCCGCTGCCAGTCTGAGAATTATGGGGAAAACCCTATAAACCCCAAGAGTATGTAGAATAATGGCCTGTTGGGCTATATTTTGCTCTTTTGGGCTATTATTTTACCTACCTTCGGGGTTCAGGTAAACCGAAAGCTAAACCCTAGACCCTAACCTTTGATTAATTAACCCCCTCCCGAAATAGGGATGAGAATAGGGATCCTAATATTAAGGCCCTTAAATTGATGGGGTTTATGAATCATGGGTCTACATTAGACCCTAAATCCTGTGTTTCGCGAGTTAAGAGGTCGACCCAAGGCTCCTATGTAGCTCCTTTTTGGATTTGTTCTGGATTAGGGTTTAGGGTTTAGGGTTTAGGGCTCCTGAAACTTGTGGTGTGGGCTTAGAATGTACTACACAAAAAGGAATTACCTAAGGTGCTGGGTAGCATAAGGAGGAGGTTTAGGAAGAAGTTTCAAGTGAATCCCGCACGTCTTCGTCTTGTTCTCGACCCTAAACCCTTAAACCCTCAAACCCTATAAACCCTAAACCCTATGAACCCTAAGCCCTAAACCCTGAGTCCTGAAACCTATTAATGCTAAGTCCTAAACCCTAAGCCCAGCCTAGAAATCTGAACCTCTTCAATATGTGAGGTTTCCAAAACGGGACCCCAGGGACCAGGTGTTTATGGTTTATATGGGGTTTAGGGGTTTAAGGTTGTACAGGATTTATGGAGATTATGTAGGGACCATGGTGGTCCTTATCACGGCGTATGTAAGGAACATTGTGAGGAACACCCATATGAAGCAAGCCTTCAACCTTAGCTCGCATACTTTGGGAGGACCCCCCACCCTGTAATAGTGAATTACTGGGTGGGGGGTCCACCTAACGCATACTCTTGAAATCCCAGATGAACAGTTCGTGGCATCACTCCCTGTCCTGCGCAATAGCCACGCCCACGAGGGCAAGCAAGAGATGCCTGGTGTAGTCTAAGGTTTGGCTTTGTATTCTGGGGCCGGCAGCTGTGGTTGAAAGTTCATGGGTCAGCGTAAGAAGTGAGGTTATAACGTTACAACGCAGTCCTACACCCTGAAGCCTAAACCCTAAACCCCATGAATGCATCGGGTTCCGATTTTGGCTTGACATGCTTCGCACTGCCCTCAAGTCGCTGTAGGACCGGGCCAACTAGCGCCCTAAGCTTTAGAAATTGCGAAGCTATCGGAATTATAGCGACTATACAGGGGTGATATAGGGATTATAGGGCATATGCATATATCTATATATATATATACAGGGGGATAATGGAAAAGAACATGGAAACTGCAATAATGGGTTATGTAGGGGTTTAGGGCCCCATGGCTGTGAGCTTCTCTGCTGAGTATGCTTTTGCCATGGAAGATCTCAGGGCACCTGACCAAAAACCGAACCCAAAAAAGCTTTGCGTTTGGAGGACAAAATGAAGGTCGACCTTTTCCTATGGGACAATATACTACACACCTCATTCTTACCCCGTTCCCAAATAATGCTGATTAGACGGATCTTATCTGGTGGTTTATCTGCCCCGTGCCAGCAACAGTCTATAAGATGGTTAAATATGAAGGGCTGTAGAAATATGTTTACACAAAATAAGAAAAGCATGCAACTGTTTCTGCCTGAGCTATATCCAAGGTCTATTTGGGAGCCTCCGAACTAGGAGGAGGACCCAGCATAGAAAATAACATATTGCTCTCCTTAAAGATACTCCCACAATAAATGGGACCCTAATGTATGGAACAGGGAGCCCCCATATAGACAGCAAGATGCGATAGCCCTTATTATAGGTACTCCCATAAAGGGACTTCTAGTTCACGGAACCGCCATGTGGGTCTCTGCCAAGTTACCTTAGGCATCCTGTCTGCAACGTTGAGCTCATGGCGCTGACAAATTCAGGAAGCAAATGCAGCTTGAAGTGTAGGTAAATGGTACCAGTATGATGAAAGTAAGGGGGTAGACGCTACATGACCTTAGGATCTCAAATCTGATCAGGGCCGAAAAGACTAGAACAGGGCATGGAGATGTCTTCTACTAGAATTCAACAAACATTCATCAAGAATGGGATAACCTGTAGGCTTCTACAATACACGGCTGCTGTAAGGAGCACTGAGCACCAGCAGCCTGGGTGAGAGCCAAACACTGCAAGCGTGTCTCACTTCGCTGCGCTGCAGGGGTGTCAGGGATTGGGGTGCAAGACTTACATGCACAT
Organism: Symbiodinium pilosum; assembly: GCA_905231905.1. Classification (NCBI taxonomy): domain Eukaryota; class Dinophyceae; order Suessiales; family Symbiodiniaceae; genus Symbiodinium; species Symbiodinium pilosum. Next base: position 42,008 of record CAJNIZ010006535.1, on the reverse strand, counting down.
GCGAACTAACTTGGGGCCTGAGAAGGGCCCTGCACAGACTGTCGCCATGAACGGGGCCTATAGTATACCCCATATTCTATCTATTTAAGGGGGACTATAACCCGAGACCCTATGGCTTCAAAGTTTTCGACGTCAAGGTTTTGCATCCCCTTCTGGCGGTTAGCATGGCATGCCTTCGAACCTATAGCCCCCCTTAAGTAAATAGGGTTTAGGGTATAGGGTATAGCCACCCTTAAGTAGATAGGGTTTAGGGTTTAGGGTATAGTCCCCCTTAAGTAGATGGAATGTAGCTTTGGGTATATTACAATAAGATCCCCGTATGCCCCATATTCTATCTACTTGAGGGGGGCTATAAACCCTAAACCTTAAACCCTTCATTGGGATCCATTGCTCCCTTGCTTACTAACCATGCCATTTGCCGGATTCGGCTTGCAGCGTTTATGTCAGCGGTAATCCAAGCCGTGTTGTAGAGGCCTTGAAGGAACAGGAGCATTGCCTGCGATTCTGAAACCACTGCACACAGGAATCATCATAGGCTCCCAAGCCCTGAACGATGGGCCTTCTATCATACTATAGGCGGAGTTGTTCAGGGCATTTACCCACAGCGAAGTCAGAGTAAAGCCCTATGTCAGCCTAGAAGAAACTTGGGTGCAGGGCTGGAGTTAGCCATTGAGCCCACAGAACCCATCCCAACTCCTCCTGTTCTTCCTTCTGCTTTTTCATCATAAACAAGTGCAACATGCACACAGGCCTCACAACAGATTCAGCAACAAACCGTAACTCTTGAAGTCGAGACCCCAACCGCCGAACAAAAAGAAGTTCTGGAACGCCAGATCTCATGGACACGTGAAATGCTCACAAGATAGGGGCCTACGAACCCTAAACCCGAAACCCTAAAACCATAGGGGGCCTAGAGATTCCTGATACCACGCTGAGGCCCATTGGCATAGCCTATACTATATATGGGGGTTTCCTAACTGAAGAGTACGTTTTTGACGGTCCCTATGACATTGACTCTAGCATTTTTGGGTCTACCGTGGGGTCCCCTGATTTAGGGAAGCTACTATATATAACTATACCAGGAATCTGGAACCACACCAATGGTGAGGATTTTGGCTTCTACATCAAATATCGCAAGCTCAGCACTCGGACGGCTTTTTATTTGACGCTCTTTGTTGCGAACTGTCCTAAAGCAGGCAGTTTCCGAGACCGCAAGTCAGGCTTGCAGTAGGTTGTACGCAGCAGCTGGATGAGGGCTAGGGTTTAGGTTTCAGGGCTAGAACTACAGCAGTAAAACAGCCAAAGCACGCACAATATAGCAGCAGAATTATTCCAAACCCACGAAGGAGAAATTGAGGTTTCCAGAAATTCAGGTATTCTTTTTTGGGTGTACCCATAACATGGGCCATAGCGCGTTGGCGTTTGTAAGGAGTCCCCCTACTTATGGATACTCCCAAATGGCAAGCCCAACACCAGAAATGGTATCAAATTGCCGAATCCCTAAACCCTGACCCCTGTTCCCTAATCCCTAAACCCTTAACCCTAATCCCTAAACCCTAAACCGCAGGGCAAGCTGAGGCTTGTTCGTGTGGTTCGGTTATTGCCCCCACCCTATAACAGTTAGATAATGCATGTATCATACTGTTGACACTCAAAATCCTGCATGACCTCAATATTCATAGTACCATAATCACCAAGGTATAAGGTACTTGGGGTCATGCAAGATTTTTAGTATCCATTGTAGTTGTATATAGCCCCGGAGATTAGCCCTATCACAGACTGTAAATGGGGGAGATTAGTCGCCATGTATGGTTCGGAACATGGGCTCACTGGCCAAAACGGTTTAGGATTTAGGGTTCCACGGTCTGTTTTCGGCATCGGATAACTAAAAACGTCTCGTGCGCATTCGCTGCGCAATGCGCTGCAGGTGGTGACGCTTGACAGGAGGAGTAAGTAACTCAACAAGGGACCCTTTTTGCCTTCTCATTCTTCCTCTGTGACCACAATTTGTGCGGACATGTTCCCTCTCCAATGGCAGATAAGATAGGCCGCTATGCCGGAAACTGAAACTTCGAACCGTAGGATATACAGGGGTTTAGGGTAAACCTCTGTCTCGGAAGTTGCTCTCACTGTCGATGCGAATAGTCTTGCATTGACGCAGAGACCCTGCATGAAATATGAGTAGCCTTCCCAAGCGGCGCAAGGCTTTTCCATCAACAGCCTGTTGTCCAGAAGCTTGAAAATGCAAAACAAAACCTCTCCCGCTGTAGTTTGCGTGGAGGAGGCCATCAATCAAGTGGGGCTTTCGCGGACAGCAAGGTTCAAGCCTCTGATTGTGGATTGAAGCTCCTAGTTCTAACGCATATCAGGCTCCTTCCTGCGGATCCAATGATGAAGCAGCTAGCATGCTGGCCCCTGCCTGTTTTAAAGCCCAACTCCATACCAACGCTGAAGATTTGGACACTCGGCACACGCTAAGCCCTCATCAACTATATCTCTACACCAACTGCAAACCTTGAACTCTAAACCTGAACCCTGCCAATCTAGACCAATTCAGAACCAGGAAACGTAAACCCACCCAAACCTAACGCGGTTTAGGGTTCGCCCAGCGCCCAGGGTTCTCCCACAGCCCAGGTCTTATCGATAGCGTCAAGTTCGGCTCGGCTTGGAAATTTGGGGGGGGGCGGGGTGGGGGAGGGGTAATTATGTTCGCTTGAGCGACAGCCATCCTAACCTGTAAAACACAATTTTTCAGGAACCCCAAAAACACCGCATTCATGTTCGACAGCATCCGATGACCAAAGCATCCCTGCCCAAACCATAATGACGTTCATGTTCGAGAGTACCCCATTGCCAGAACATGCATGCCCAAACTATAGCAACGTTCATGTTCGAGAGCACCCCATTACTAGACCATCCAAACCCAAGCCACAAAAACGGTTGTGTTACAAGTGCATCAAGTACCAGAAACATTGCGCCCAGTGGGGCGAAGTCTATGTCCTCCCCAGGAACCCTGATGCAAAACCCCCCGCGCAATGGGACAAAATGCATGTCATATACAGCTTCTCATCGCGCGAACACAGAAAAAAGCCTGACTATCAGCGCTGTGCTTCGTTTGCTACACGCTTTTCGACCTGTAAAACGCAGTACTTTTGAAAAAGGTCTAAATTGGGCCACGCACCTTCGCACTTTCTGAGGGTACGACGTAACACTTCTCATTGGCAGTGTGTCAAAACCATCGTTTTTTGCCTTTCTCATAACTAAAGTGTGTAAAATTCTCATCTTCAATCAAAGTTGCGCGTGGAATTTTACAAGATAATTCCGTGGAGTCATGACCCTCCGCTCCTTGAACACACAATACCGCGCAAGCTGAATACACTGTAAAACGCAGTAGTTTCTGTACTTTTCACATTATGTAACAACACCAAGCGATAGGGCTCGTGGAAATCTCCTTTCCCTTGCCAAAGAGCTCCTCCAATAGTTTCTTTTTTGGGTTTGATGTGTGTTTAGGTAAGGGATTAGAACGATTCATCATGTAAAGCCTCAAACAACAAATGCATGAAGTTCTTGTCATGCATATCTAGCTGGCCAGCTGGCACCAACACCCGTTCAGGAGATCGTATCAATTATTCCCCTTGAACTCTAGCCGGCCCAATATAATGAGTGCAATCGCAGCGTATAGCGAATCTTGAAATCGTTCTTCTTGCGCCCTGTGTTGCTAGGAGAGCCTACTAAATTTAAGCTTCGAACAGAAAAGCTGCGCAGCATCACACGGAAAAAACTTCGTGATTTCTAGGGTTCTAGGCACAATTAAGCACTGACCTCTCCACAGATACTGGATACTGAAGCTGAACTATATGCAATTGAAACCCCAAACCCCTTCGCCGTAAACCCTAAAGCCCTACTCTTGAACTTTGACGCCTGGGGTGCAAACTACCATCAGGGTTCCAGGTGAGTACATTAGATCGGCCATGTCATTCCTGCGAAAGTCCCTTAAAACTGGCGTTCGCCAGAGGAACTAGATAGGCCTCAGCCCAATGATTTTCTGAAGGAGGGTCCGTGATGTAATTTCCTGAGAGAGCCCCAAGCAGGACGGACCCCCTAAGGAAAACTCCTATCCCAGGGCTCTCAGAGGGTCAGTCCCATGTGGTCTCCTGGAATGGGATCTACCTGTTGCAGTTACGATGAACAATAAGAACATGACATTTTAGAAAAGACGCCTCGCAGGGCTTCCTCTTGATCCTTTGTTTTAGGTTTAGGGTTGAGGAACTGGGAAGGTGAAGATGAATTACTATCGACACTCACACATTGACACTGCTGCCCACACCCCTCAACCCTCCTAAGGAAACAGTTGAAGCACAATTATTCTTCTATACGTCGTTTTCAAACATATGCGGATAGTAAGCAAATATAACTGGGCCTATCACTCAACTTATACCCGAAACCCTAAACCCTTGTGAAGGTAGTCAGGGTAAGCACCACCAGCCTTGCAATTTGACGGGCGAGAACAAACAGATCACAACATGCTCTTGGAGTTTCATCTTAGGGCTTAGGGTTTAGGGTCTAGGGTTTAGCTTTTAGGGTTTAGGGTTTAGGGCTCAAAGACCTGCAACTTTCAGATTTCAGATACGGATGTATAGTAAATGTCCTGAAAATTGAAGGTCTCTTGGCTTTAAGGTAAAGGGCATGAGGAGACCTGGACATATCGGCTGCAGTTTTGCAGGTATCTACGTGCTCCGCGAACAATCTTTGTGGGTCTGAAAAAATTACCACATTGTAGTATAGTAGTCTCCATATTCTTTTCCATTGTCCCTATATAACCCCAATATAACCCGTTATACTATTGTAGTTTCCATTTTCTTTTCCAGTATCCCTATATAACCCACATATAACCCATCCTCCAGTATCCCTAGATAACCCCAATATAACCCACTATACTATTGTAGTCTCAATTTTCTTTTCCCGTATCCCTATATAACCCCAATATATCCCATTATACTATTGTAGTTTCCATTTTTTCCATTTACAGGATTTTGCGGAAACCCTTTCCCCCTGCTGGGCCCTCCTTGCCTTGGTTGGCCTTGGAGCCTTTTCAAAAACATTGGTATATAAGGTTCTTATGAAATCAATAAGGGAAATTAAGGCCAACCCAGATGATGCATACTCAGGAGGTGGAAGACCATCGTGTTGAAGAAAGACTAGGAAATTCGTAGGGCGTTTGGGTAGCGGTTGCGTACTGCACCCCAGTCAGTAACAGGCCGAGCCCTACTGTGCACATTCCTAACATAAGGGTCCAACGACCCAAGTAATTGGGTTTTAGGGCCTCAATGGCCTAAATACTTACAGATTAATGGTATTTGGGCCCTAAGGCCCTATTATTCGGGTCCTGGGACCCTTAGGGATACCTATGACCAGTATCCAGCTACGAAACGGCCACGGGGGCAGTATGCATGTTTAGGGCTGTCTCTTGCATCTACAAATGGCAGAATCCAAAACCTAATTCAACTGGCCTTTGCATCTCTCAAAACAAGGACACTGTCGTGGCTCATTGGGGTTACTATGAACCTACCTGAGCCCCAAGAGTATGTAGAATAATGGATTTTTGGGCAATATTTAGGTTTTGTGGGCTACTATTTTACCTACTTTTGGGGTTCAGGTAGAGGTAACCCTGATGATTCTACAGAGGCTTTGGTGGCAAGGAGACATCAACAGTTTGCTCCCATGACCATTGATGTCTTGCCCGGGGCCCCGTAGAATATTGCAATTGTTGCGAGTATGGAACCTCGGGTGGTGCGGGACTTTTCTATCAACAGGATTATCCGCATGAGCCTAAGCTGGAGATTGCATAATATGCGCCATGTCAGGACTGAACATAAAAGCGTGTCATCACATTATAAGGACCCTAGGCAAATGTGGCGAGTACAAACGGATTCTCAGCAGGTCCATGTTAGGGATACGAGGCACTTAATTTTGAGCAGCCCCCAAACTTTGAAAATAACGCCATGGTGCCAATTGAAAACGCGAAGCGGAGTCGCGCAACAGTAACATGTGGAATTGCCACAAGAAAGGCGGGCTCCCAGGGCCCTCGGGATATACAGGGACTATGGGGGATCTTGTGGGGGTCCTTAGCGCTGGTTGTATAAGATCCCCTTTAAGACCTTCCTAGCTCTAGTAATTGCAGCTTAACCGTACTCACCATGGCAAGCAAGCGACACAAACGCCAACAATTTCGATTGAGATCTTCTAGGAAAACCTCATCATCAACCCGGAACTTCCCGAAAGGTACTACTTGAGGCATATACCTGAGTCCGGGCTTAGGGTTAATCCACGTAGAAAATCTTGTTAGAGTTCCGGGGTTAGGGGTAAGCCACGTACAAGATATCATTATAGTTCAGGGTTTAGGGTTAATCTCGGCCGAAGATCTTAGTATAGGTTAGGTCCGGTGGACTCCCCACCCTGTAATAGTGACTATAAGGGATACTAGTAACTACATTAGGGTCCTCTCATATTCCTAGTATACCACTATTACAGGATAGGGGGTCCTCCTAGAGTATAGGCTTGGTTGGCTTTTGGAGTCCTCTGAAAAATCTTAGTTTGAGGGTCCCTATGAAACCAATGAGGACAATCACAAATCTTTGAAAGCAGATCAAAAGCCAACCGGTCTAGGGTTTTAAGGTTTATAGGATGGATTTCTCAGGTTCTGGTCCCCCTTGACTTGATAGCAAATGGGATGTATGCTGATCTTATTATGGTTCTGGTCAAATCCACCTTCTAGCTACTTTAGGGGGACTATAGGGTTTCTGGAAGTCCCGGTAAGTCGCGCCTTAGCGATGACTTGCGCTCAGTACACACCGATTTCGGCGTCGGGCACTGGAATGTGGTGCATCATCAGCCGTGCCGGTGTAGGATTTACGGTCAAGGATTTACGTAGGGTTTAGGATTTAGGCTTTAGGATTCAGGCTTTAGGATTTAGGATTCAGGCTTTAGGGTTTGGGATTTAGGATTTAGGGTTAGGATTTAGGCTTCAGGCTTCGGATTTAAGCCTTAGGATTTAGAGTTTAACATGCGGGCTTTAAGATTCGCCTTTAGGGCTCAGGATTTAGGGTCCAGACATTGCTTAGGGTTTGCGAGCAGGCGACAGAGCAAAGGATCTCAAGAATAACCCTGAAGAATTCAAAGTATAATAGGTTTAGACGTTTGTGCTTTCGGCTTGGGTTTAGGATGTAGGATCTAGGCGTAGAACTGAGGGTAAGTAGTATAGCAGTATTCATTCTCTTTTCCATCCTTTATTTAGGCCACACAAAGGTTGTGGACTCGAGATTTGCCTTCAGGGGTGGGCACTCGGCTCTAACCCATCATGCGCAACAGGGAACGTCAATACGACAGGATTTCTCACACTTTTGGCATAGAGTTTAGGGTTTAGGTGTGCGCAATGATTTGGGGTCAAGGGTTTATTGTGTGAGAGCCACTCCAGGCATCTATCTCTGCACAAACTCTCAACACTTAGACGAGAACATAGGCGGCACTGGTTCCCGACACACCAATGTTGCTCTGACGTGGGGGCTTCCATTAGTACTGATACCGGTAAGGTTTAGGGTGTAAGGTTTAGGCAAAACAGAACCCTCCCAAAAATGTGATCCCTGCTGTTGGAGCCTTGGGACGGCCCCCAGAAGGAGAACCAAATTCTTTGGAAACCCCCACATGAGGAGGGACGTATTCACTCTATGACCGTGCCCTCAAGGCTAGAATGCCTACCAAGGGAACGAACGAAATAGGTCCCACTACTCGCCCGGAGGTTCAATCCGCTTAACAGAAGAAGTACCTAAACCGATATTTCTCTTCCCCAAATGGCAACTATGAAAGACAAGTGCCCCCTGTATTCCCCAAATGGCAACTATGAAAGACAAGTTCCCCCGGCATTTCCAAAATTAACTATGAAAGGCAAGTTCCCCTAAACCCTAAATCCTAAACCCTAAACCCTTGTATCCCTTATAGACCTACAGGATGCGAGAAGAAATTCCCCAAAGGACGTTTGGATCAACGCCCAGGAGTTCTGTATCCAGAGAATAAAGCTGAAGTTCGGGTGCGCTAAGCTTCCTCCCGCGCACGGGTTTAAGGATGGGTATCCTATGCCATATCATGCCAGGAGGAATCTAGGATCATTGAATTGCAAAGGCTTGAAGATCTTCGTATTGCGTTCCTAGACTCTGTGGAGGGCATTGATACCCTGAGGTCATGCAAGACAGCAGGAATTCCGCTAGGTAGGTCTTGTGGCTTAGAGTTATTAGCCAGAGTCGTAAGTACAAGAAATGACACGACATTGCCTGGTCATAATTTCTGTTGCTTCCTGGCTAAGCCAAGCATTTTATGCCTTGCCTGCTTATTGAAATGCAGAGCAAGCTCCCCTGCTTACCATCCCAAACAGACATCCCAAGCGCTGGACACCCTGGTTTTCCCAGCGGATAATTCCACCCTACACCTGTCTTGGCAATTCTCTACCATCTAGCTACACATGTCCCCGACATGCTTTCCAGGGCCATAAGTCATAAACGGAGCCGCATGCCCTAACCCCTAACCCCAAACGCAACGCCCCGAGCAAGGAATCCTAACCACAAAACCCTGGGCCTTACAAGGCTAGTCACAAAAGCACGGGGCCCCTACTCGCTTAAGCCCTGAATCCTAAGCTCCAAGCTCTTAACCTGAATACGCCCTAACCATTAACTGTTATATATTAAACTGTAGTAGATCATGATCTACTATTTGTATAGTATATCATACTATAAAATACATTGTATGCTATATTCTACTATAGTAGACTACAACACTTTAGGGGTGCAAACCTCCCGGAGAGTATGGACAGCATGCCTCAAGGCCCATCCCTCGTAAGAACCCAAGTTGCAGTGATGAGACCCACTGATCACCTAGGGTTAGAAGTATGGGTCCCTAATATCGGCCCTTAAACCTTTCAAGGGGCTTCTGGGAACCCTTAAGGGCATATGTACAGTATATAGTATGTATATATTAAGGGCCCATACTAGGTGCCCTGCTGAAGTAGGAGTCCTAAACCCTAAGCCATCTCAGGGTTTAGAGGGGATTCAAGCTCAAGACCTAACCAAAACCGGTGAAGGACACACTGATCTAGAACTTGCTAACTACCGAAAGGTCTGGGGAGGCTATGCATCCCTTCTACACAGATTATTATGCTGAACCTGACCTGGAATGCTGCTCGTGGGCTGAAAAGAAGTAACCATCAACGATAACTTTCCAGATGCCAAGGGCCGGGTTCAGGGCTTAGGATAAGATGGAGGGTGTAGGACCCATGACACATACGAGGCTGGAGAGTTCAAGCCTTCAACTCCCAAAATATGAAGAGATCAAAGCCTTCAACCATAAATGGTGGTCCACGTGAGCCTCCTGGGCCTTGAGCAAGACTTGAAAAACACAGCGAAAAGGGCATCCGGGAGAAGAGGTTCACGACCTATCCTACCCACGCAGAGACTGAACTACGGCCCCCAACAACGTGTGAAAGACATTGCCATGGTTACCCGGTTCAGATGTGCTGTGTTTGAGGTCCAGTCAAGGTGGCTGAACCATGTAACGTGCCATATCTTTTTGGTGGCTTTCCGCATCCCCACCACACACTACTCACTTGAGCTATTGTCTAAACTCCTAGTATCCCGCTTAAGAACCCCTATAATACTCCCCAATACAATCCCCTATGTAACCCCCTTTAGGGTGTTTAGACTATAGCTCATCTAGGCCTCTACAGGAATGTCGTCGGCCGTGACCCCTGTTCCACTGTGACGCACGGAAATCCTTCGAAGCTAGGGGTGCAAACAGCGCCCGTGCTGGATCCCCGCAGCCTCCTGTAGGACTATAACATGGGGGTTTAGGGTTTAAGGTTTAAGGCTTCTACATCTGCCCTGGAACCCTCTCAAAGATTTTTTTAGCGGCTTCTTGAGGGGCCGCTGACAAAAAATGTGGAACAGCTATATAGACATATAGACGCTGTTATTTCCTTGGAGCTGCAGGGATTGGGCTCGCCCTAAACCCTAAACCCACCCTCTCCAGCTCAATCGCCGAGCACGGAAGACAGCCCCAAGCTAAAGGCAGCCCCTCTGCCAAACCTGAAAGTCCCCCTTGAGTAGATAGAATTTGGCTTTGGGTAAATTATGACAAGACCCCCAGATACCCCATATTCTATCTACTTAACGGGGACTATAAGCCAATAGGGTCCAGTCATCTATGCAATACCCTAGCCGCCAAACCCTAAACTACCATGTAGGCAATTTGATGCAGGTATATTGTAGACAGGTGCGTGGACCTTTCGGGAAACTACAGGTTTTTAGTTCAAGGGCTCCAGTCGGGGCCTGCGCCGTTTTTCAGATCCTTGCCCGTGATTTGCGTGAGCAACCAACGACGTACGTCGTTGTTCCCTCATACCTTCCCCAAGACTACGTGGCGTTGGTCCCTCATACCTTCCCCAAAACTACGTGGCACTTAGGACCCCTACTAGGCGTTAACCCCTAGATGCCTATAAGAGGAGCTCAAGGGAATCCCAAAGATTTCAGGGTCTAAGGTCCAAGCTAAGTCCCAAGGAGAAAACAAAGAGAAAGTGAGAAGGCCTGAGAAGAACCCTTGCTGATTACCTTCCATGCCGGGCTATTGAGGTTCCATGTTAGTGTTGGGAATGACAGGGTTAAGGGTTTAGGGTTTAGGGGTTCACGGGTGGAGCACGGTCATGGATCTGTGCCTAAACATCTCAGTGCAAGGCATGCAGCGTCGAGGCAGTGATGGACATCGCCTCTTTGTAGCTTGGAGGCCAAATGGAGTAACAGGCAAATTGCCAAAGTGGGTTGCTCTTAAGGAGCTAATTTCAAGTTACTATATTGGGGGGGGGAATAATATGGGGGTTCCTCAAAATTAGGGGTACCTTTTTGGGGTCCCTATGATAAGGACTATAATATATTGGGGTCTATATTGGGGTCCCCCTATTTAGGGAAACTACTATATGAATTACTATGCACACCCACTATGGTATATTAATTTCAGCTCCTTAACAGCAGCCCAATAAGCTAACGACTCTGACAAGACAGGTCACCATGATGATGACTATCCCTACAGGCCCAGAAGCCCTAACCCAAAACCCTAAACCCTTAAATCCTAAACCCTAAACCCCCTAAACGCTAAACCCCCGGGTTACTGCTCCTCAGGTCCCATAAAAACTTTTCTTTCCTACAACCCAGTTACCTACTAAACATGTAACTGGGGGTCTAGGGCATGATGATATAAGGATGGTTTAGGGTTTAGGGCTTAGGGATCATGATCATGAATGGCGATGATGTTGATGATGATAATGATGAGGAGGATAATCACGGCCCAGTTTCCGCGGCCCCTGTGGTAGCGTCATGCCTTATACACTAGCTAGGCCTATTCCACAACGCGTTATTCAAAACAATCAGGAGTCACAAGAGACTAAACCCCAAAGCGTAAACCTTAGGGCCTTAGGGATATGATATGCATATAGATATAGGAGGTACTACCAACTTGCACCCTTACACTGGGTAAAATACTAGCCCAAACCCCTAAGAATCGTCAAACAAATCATGATTCTACATACTGTCAGGGTTGTAGCTTGGGTTTGCCATGCCTACCTTCCAAAAGATGCGAGTAGGAAGGTCGGGTCTCTGCATTAAGCCCATTAGAAAGTCAGAGCCGACATCTCAGCCCTTGCTTTTTGGCTTTAGGGTTTTGGGTTTGAGATATACCCAGGACTTTTGCATCTGATCCCACTTTATTTTAATGCAGGACTCTGCTCCATCTTACACATGCGAACAACCCTGAACCCCATCTGAGCTATAGTCTAAACACCTTGAAAGGGGGTTATTCATGCGTTTATATAAGGGGAATATTATGTGGGTTATACAGGTTATACAGAAGTTTACATAAGGGGAGTATGATAGGGGGTATTAAGGGGATGCTAGGAGTTTGGACTATAGCTCGTTTAGTCTTGTATCTGGGCTTCTCACAGATGGGGATGCTGCTCTCCGGGGTCTTCATGTGAACCCTGGACTAAAGTTCTCACCTATTCCTCAACAAGCGCCCCTATACCACCTACCCCCTATATCTTTCTGGGGGCTCCTCCCAACCTAACTTTCATTAATCTGTAATTCATGCAACGAACTTCTAGACCCTAAATCCTAAACCCCAAACCCACAGCCGCTAAGCAGACCCGAAGGCTAAACCCTAAAGCAAAGAACATCATCTAAGACTTCGGTGGCGTGTATCCATCACATCGCAAAGCAGGGCTTAGGGTCCAAGAATTCTTGCATGTTGGCTCAGGGCACCCCTTTACACCCCAAAGTCTGTGGAATAATGGCCTTCTTAACCCATTAATGTTGAAAATGGAACCTACGATTCAGGGTTTAGGATATAGGGCAATGATTTTACCTACTCTTTGGTTGAGGTAATGTTTAGGTTGGTGGGTGAAGCTTCTTTGAGTGATTGGTTTCCTGGTTGGGGTTGCGGAACAGTAGCAGTAGTAGTGATGGCAATATGGTTTAGGGTTGTGGGTTTTGGAATGCGGCTTGGCAATTCTGTGTTGGAGTCTTTTGGGCTCTGAAGCTTAAAGCATCATTCCGCATGGTTTAGGCTTTGGGGCTGTTAGCAGGGCACGGAGGAATTGATTCCTATGATCATAGCCCCTATAGCTTCCTCAGTAGCATAATTGCTTTCACCCAATACACTATAGTAGTATCCATTTTTATTTTCCATTATCCCGATAGAATCCCAATATACTGTAATAGTTTCCATTCTATTTTCCATTATCCCAGTAGAACCCAACATACTATAGTAGCTTCCATTTTGTTTTCCATTATCCCAACATACTATAGTAGTTTGCATTTTCTTTGCCATTATGCAAATAGAACCCCAATGTACTACAGTAGATTCCATTTTCCTTTGTACTCCTTCATTCCCTACCCTAAGCCGCAAGCCCCAAAGCTTTAGTGGTTTCCAATAGTTCCATTCATTCCCTCCTAACAACTAGCCAGGCAACTAGCCATAAGAGGGCAGCATACTACCGCACGTGCTCTGCATCTTTTTTCACGCCCTATCTAGAGGTACGTGGCTGTCCAGTAATCCCGCCCCTCCAATAAGAATTATTCTCAATCTTTTTTAAAATATACAACAACGGGAATACTGTTCATTAGCGGGCTTTCTTCATACGCGGAAGCGTGTTACCAAGGGCTTTTCCAAAGTAAACCTTTGGGGTCACAGGTAGGTACAGGAGGTCTTTCATTGGATGGAAGTTGCTGCATGTGTGGGACACCTGATGTGATTTCGGCGCTCAGACAAGAAGATTCCCGGAGGAGAACAATTCTAGCTACTGATAAAGAGGCTTGTGCAGACTGATTCGTCTCTGCTGACTCCTTGTTTTGAAAACCAAGATGATAATTCAGGCCCTGCCAGTCTCAGCTGTGGCCGAAAACCTCTTATCAACCCCGGTGCTGGATCACTGAAGCCCCACATGGTCGCTAGGGAATGGGATGGACCCGGGAAGCTTTCATGCTGTTCACGCTCAGCAGACTCCCAGCCCTTGCGCGGGCCATGGGCGCCTCGTGATGGGCTTGCGTCCTGCCGTACATTGGAATCGAGTCGCCCTAGCCCTATCACCAAACATCCTATCACTAGTATGGGGAATATTTAGCCCTCAGTTTATCTTAAATTAGGGAAGATTTAGCAAGAGCCGTATTTGCCTGCTAATGGGTAGGTCAAATGCCGAAAGCTTACGTAGGGTTTGGAGTTTCACATACCAGTCGAGGTTCAGTGTGCTTGGGAGCGGGCCAGGGCTTAGGGTTTAGGGACTAAGTGGACCTGTGGCATCTTGCAACAAGTTTATTGAAATTAACGATCGCTATAGGGAGTTTAACTTACCGAGGAAGGCGGGCAATTGTGGGCGCATGGATCCCAGGAGTCACTGCAACAAGCCACGGTCATCCTTTCAGCCATCAATGAGCTACAGTCAATGTTTCCCATGGCCCATATGTTGAAGGGACATGGGTTCCTATCAGGAAATATATTAGGGAGTATACTAAACTACCAACAGGGCCCGTATATCCACTCTTATACAGTAGCTCAATGATACTTAGTATCAGCCCTCAAGATTGCTTTTCGTACTTGGTTCGGGCTATTTGTAGCCCTATAGCCTGGGGCTGTAGGGTCGTATTTCATGCGGAATATTGCCTGCTCGGGGGTGTGGAGGGCTTAACACCGCTCATTGCAAAATTTGGGCTGCTGGGTGGGAATGTTGCGGCTCAGGGTTTAGGATCTAGCGATGGTTCCACTACCAATTCACAACGCTTAGCTTGCATGCATGGTGCTAGCGCCCTCCAAAGAAGGAATCCATCACCTCTGAAATGCAAGAACTGCCGAAGCTCCGCTTGAAGTTCTACAACTGGACTTGCTCAGTGCCCGACAAAGCTCCCTATGCTGCAGCACACCAGCAACAGAAGCCTAGAGCCCAACACCAAAACCCTAAATCCCACATTCAAAGTTTCCTTAGGTACAATTGGAAAACACCTACATAAGAATTACCTTGATCCTCCACCCCTAGGCCCCCAGCCCTCTGCAAATCCTTGAAAAGAACATGCTCCCAAAACCTGAAGCTCTAAACCTCACGCCCTAAACCCTAAACCTTAGCCCTGAATATCCCACATCTTAAATCCTGAGCCCGAAGCCTCTATAAATCAATCGTCCAGGTTGGTGGTGGGTAGTGGTAATCGTTGCTAGCCTTAAGGGATGCCATGATGGACCTCAAATAGCTAGCTGCATTACTCTTATATGAGATCTAGTCTACACTCCGAGTATTCCCCTTAACAAGCCCTATAGTAGTCCCCTGTAACGCCCTATACAACCCCCTTTAAGGAGTTTAGACTATAGCTCATATAGGGTTTAAGGTAAGGAATTTAGGCCCTAGCCTTGTGTGAGCTTTGTCTGGGGGCACCCACCTGGTATCCACCCAGCTGGGGCTGTCCTTGACAACTGGGGAATGGATCCTTATAGCAGCCCGCACACACTTCCCAACATTACGATCGACTCCATTCTCCATTCCTTCATTGCCCACCCCAAGCCTGACATTCGTTTCAATCTGTCACATTCCATCATTCCCTACTAACAACCCCCCAAATCAGGTCCTATCCGCAGATTTCCTTCTGCTGGCCGACTGTGCCCGGCTAGGCCGTCTGATGGGGCAGAGATGAGCAGGCTCCGGAGCATCAATCCTCAGTCGGCGTAGTGCTTTCTCCCTCCGGCCCAGCACCTCTAACCGGGAAGGACTATGTAACAGCTAAGCGTTAATCTACCTACTCCAAAGGAGGATAACCCGCCACCACCAGGAACCCCCAAAATGAATGTGGACTAAAGTACCTCAGCAATTCTCAGCAAGGAGGGTAAGCCTGCGAGATTTGTTTTCGCGGGTGGGTATGAATATCCCCCTCATCGTAATCTTAGCAACCCCAAGAAAATACATGTATATATATATATATGTATGTATATACCCGTTACGCATCGAACATGCTAAGCTTATACTGGGAACACCCTTATGTCAGGGGTACAAAGTTCTTCATGTTGGGAGGGAGCGGGGCAGGAGGTGCCAGGCAAGGCCACGAGAACTATGATCAGGAGCTACCGGAATTCTTCCGAACACATACTCCCGCAATAAGCTGTCCAAGCTTTCAGACTTTCTGGCTTGTGACTTTAGGGGTCAATTCTCAAGGCATGCTACGGGGATTTCTAGCGACTGTATAGGGTATATGGGGCCTATATAGGATATATCTGGTAGTTTCCCAAAATAAATGGACCCCCCAATATAGACCCCAATATACTATGATCCTTATTATGGGGACCCGCGAAATGGTACCCCTAGTTTTGGGAAACCCTTATCTCCAACAACAAGCTTTTGATCCACAGCGCCCAAGAGTCTGGGCAGCTTGGATCCAGATTGGAGTGCTGTTCACCTCGGCAAGGATCCCAAATGGAGGCTTCAGGGTTTAGGGCTTACGTTTTAGGTTTAGGGTTTAAGGTTTAGGGTTTAGGCTGGAGGTTTCCTAAAATTACGTCGCCCCGCATCGTTTGGCAGCACCTTTTCGTCGCAGTGAACGTTATTGTGGGTGCCGGCATG
>CAJNIZ010006535.1:0-17137 GCA_905231905.1 Symbiodinium pilosum | reverse complement strand
CACTTGTACCCTTAAACCCTACATTTCTCTCTATAAATATACCCCTAGAAGTGGTTTCACATCCCTAACCCTAAGGGTCCAAGGACCCAAATAATAGGGTTTTAGGGCCCAAATACTATAGTATTATTGGTATTTGGGCCCTAAAACCCTATTATTTGGGTCCTTGGACCCGTAGGGTTAGTTTTCAAACCTTAAGCTTAAACCGTAAGCCCGAAACCATGTGGCTCTGACGCTGCTCGCAGCAGACTAAACCCTAAACCTTAAACCTGGAGGCCCCTGTCACCGAGGCTTTGTACATTCCAAAGTGCAGACCCCGGAGTCTTTCATCCCACATTTGAACTCCCCAAATTTAGGGGGTTTTAGGGTTATAGGGTGTAGGATTCCGGGCTTTTAGCATCTAGGATTTACGGCTTAGGGTTCAGGGCTTTGTGGTGTGCCCCTGAACAATAAGGACCAAATTCTCTTGGGGTGTATGAGGGGCATCCCCACTACATTGGAGATGCCTGACGCCCTAGCGCTAAGCTCAACTCACCGCCTAATCTTGGATGCGCCCAGCACACAACTTCAAAAAAACAAATCCACAGAATCCTTCTTACTTAGGGACCCCCTCCCCCCCAAAAAAATCATTTGTCCATCCCCATGCAGTTCTAGTGCCTGAGGGCGCCCTAATATGTCAGCCCCCACATCCAGCCCAAGGAGCCGTCGACTCTGCTCCGAAAGTTGGCGCGTCATGGGGCCTCAGCAAGTGAAGACTTTAGTACACCCTAAACCCTAAATTAGGGTTCAGGCTTTAAGGCTTAGGGTTAAAACAAACTTGTAGGGGAGGACGAAGCCTCCACAAAGCACGACTATATTATGAGGGAACCCTCGAGTTCTTTTAGGGTCTGTTCTACCTGATTGAAGCTTTAGGGTTTGCTTGGACCGCCAAGGTGTGTAGAACATGGCCCTTTGACCTTTTTTTTTCCACCGTTTTTTTTTTATTGTACGTACTGTTTGGGCCGAGGTTGAGGTTTAGGGCTTAGGGTCTGGGGCTTAGGGTCACTGGAAGGACTAACATTCAAAGCTGTGTAGGAGACCTGAGGCTTCCGGGTCCTTCCTTCACACGGGTTCAGGGTTTAGGGTATAGGGTGTAGGATCTAGGGCTTTGGGCTTAGGGTTCCCTGAGAGTTTGTTGAATCCAAACCTGATCCCCCTAGCCTGCAATTTCTCCCCTGCCCACCACAAAGCCCCGGACAGTCCCTACGAGTCTTCCGATAGGTTGAGGCAGGTCACATCAGGTCACCCTTTAGGCCTTTGCCCTTGAAAAACGTAACGCATCTCCTGGGAGTTTGGGGTCATTTCAACTTCTGTTGCACAAGCTAACAAAGGAACTCGTCTTACCGTACGATCAACCCCGGATACAGGGAGCCGCGTAGAACGAACCCCTGCCTGCCGTTCAGTTTGGTCTAGAAACGCTCGCTCATTGTCGCGCACTCGGGAGCTGTGCGGTTTCAAGCTGGTAGAGTCGGTAGAGATCACTGAAAGGAGACTGGGTAGACATGAGGCCCTTCCCTCAATTAATCCATAGCGGGGCCTCCAGTGTCACCATCTGCTTGGCATTAAGTCGGGGTGCCCCCATGGCTATGGGTGTAAAGCAACGGGCACCTAAACTGCCCTGAAGGTGGTTCACCTCCCATCTACATGTAGATATAGATATATATTCATATGTACTTGTATATGAACACATCCCAGAATGATACATCGTCTCAATGTCCGAAACCCCGCAGTCGGGACCCAACATTTTGAGAATCCCCCCTCCAGGTGCAGTCACCAGGCCAGCTGGCTCGAACAGAGCGTTGGAGCCCCTGCGCATGACACTGGATTTTCAACTTACTGGTTGCTAATATCTTGGGGTTATAGTGAATGGAAACGCAAATCGAAACTACTACTTTATAATAGGGTATATCTTGGGGTTATAGTAGGGAAGATAGGAATATATTCTATAGGGATGGTGTGGGATTGTTTCCCATCTTCCGTACTAACAGAAAGTAAGTCAATAGGAGAAAGAACACGGTTATATAGATGATAAAGCTGCAGGAGCAATACCGGCACTGACAAGTCGTGACAGTGTCCCGCTGAGCTTTTATGCCCGTAGGAAATTGTTTGCGGGGTATTGGGTCGGCATTGCACACATTGAACAAGCAGAGAGAAAGTATTGAAACATCACAAGCGCCTCGACAAAACTTGCTTTCGAGGGGAACAAGAAGTGTGGATCTCTGGCCCTAACACTTGTCCCAATATGGGCTCCTACCTGCTTCCTGGGTCCTAACTGTTGTAAATTGTAGGCTTTCATAGGTTATGTATATATATATATGTCTATGAATATATATGTATATATATATATAGCGCCCAGCATTGAAGGCCCGAAGCCCTAAACCCCGCACTAGGGGCAGGCAGCTCCAGCCTTAGAATGGATGGTAAACCCACCGGTTTACCCTAAACCCTAAACCCCTAAACCCTGAACCCTAAACCCCTGAACCCTGAAACCTAAACCACTAAACTCTAAACCCCTATAAACCCTAAACCCCTAAACCCCTAAACCCTAAACCAATAAACCCTTAACCCCTAAACCCTGAGCCGTGCCTACGAGCGCCAGGGGTTGGTGGCTCCGCGTTGGCGCTACTGTCCTTACGTGTACACGAGGTTTGGGGGTTTAGAGTTTAGGGTTCCCTTGTAAAGGGGCTATAATGGTCATGAAGGGACATATCGGGAGATATTGGATTAAAGGATTAGGATTTTGGATTCGTTTGGGCAGTAAACTTAGGGGAGTAAAGGAAAATCAAGTGGAACTTGACATAATGTTGAGGGATATTGGAAGGTAAATGGGAAACCATGTCGCAAACAACATGGACGTTGCGATCGTGTTTAGGGATACTGCAAAACCAGCTGGTGATGTAATTTGGGGTTTATAGGATACATAATGCTTATCGGGTTTAAGGCCAACTTGTTGGTCGTTAGTAGCGAATGAAGGAACGAAAAAATGCAACTACCCTAAACATCATATCTACATACGTATGTAGGTATATACTACTGGGGACATACAATGCATTGCTGCTACTGAGAGCCAGCAAGATTCAACGAGAAAACGTGTGCTTAGGGTTGAGAGCTCAGTGCTTCAGGTTTAGGGTTTATAGGGTTTGGGATTCATGAGCGGGGTCCAGGGTTTAAGCCTTCAGGTTTAGAGTTTCAAGTTTGGTGTAAGGGGTACTGGGGTTTACTGCATTTGGGCTTGGGGGTCTGGATCTTCGGCCTTACTTGAAGAAACTGGGGCTGTAACGTACGGGGATGCAGAACTTCTGAAACGCACGGAAAGTGCGAGGCTGCATGATGCCCTCCAAATCATGCTTCCCTATTTGGGAGCCCTTACTTACTAGGCTCCTCAGTTGTTGGATCTAGAAACTGATCACTGAGCGTCTCGTGCAAAAGTCCAGAAGCCACAGCAAAGTCCAGCTGTGGACTTCAAGCACCGTTGATCGCAAGTTCACAAGCGCAAACGCTGAAGTTCCAAGCCAGAAAGCCCGAAGACCCGAAACCCTGATTATAGGGCATATGTGGATGCTTAGGATTCAGGCTTTAGGGGTCTGGGGACATAAGAAAGTCAGCATTGTTAGTCGCGACAACAGTCCCTATTTTGGATTGCTCCGGGGTAAATCGCATTCAATTTCTACTTCCTCCCTGGCACTTTGGTAAGCCCCTGCGTCCCCAAATGATTGCTCCTTAGCCTCAAAACAATAACCCAACATCCTAAGTCCTAAGCTGCAAACCCTGAACCTTCAATTCTAAGACCTACCTAAACCCAAAAAATAGGGTAGAATAATAGCCCAAAATCACTAAACATAGCCCGAAAGCCCATTGTTCTACATACTTTTGGGGTTCAGGTAAATCCCAAACCCCTAAACCCTAAATCACCCTAAACTCTAAACCCGAAACCCTGAAGACCAAATCCTAAATTCCTAGGTCCTAAACCATGGGACCGACTCCTGAAGCCGAAATCCCAAAGCCCGAAATACTAGCCCCTTTCTTGCATGTGGACACTGTGCTAAAACCTAAAACCCCTAACCCTAAGCCCCTAACCACTTACCCCTAAACCCCTAAGCCTAACAAACCCGAAGCCCCTAAAGCCCTAAACCCGAAATACCTAAACCCTAGACACCAAAACCTCTAAATCTTAAGCACCATTAAATCCCTAAACCCTAAACCTCAAGTGAGTGTCGCGGCTGGCCAGGGACATTCGGGGCCCAGCGCGACTGGCAATTCCGGGCTCAGGGGGCCTCAGGTTTGAGGTTTAGGAGGTGTTGGGGTTTGGGGTTTAGGGTTTTAAGGTTTAGGGTGTCGGGCTTGAGGGTATAGGGCTAATAATTTAAGAGCTCAAGGTTTAGAACTAAGTTTACAGGGTAGTGCGTGTGGCTCTGCATTTAGGATTCCGGTTCAGAGCTTAGGGTTTCGGATTTGAGGTTTAGGGTAGGGCCCATGCTTAGTTGCCAAGGGTTGCGTAGGAACTACCATACGGATTACTTGTATATTGTGCAGGCTTACCTGGGGTTTAGGTTTTAGGGCCTAAACCCTAAACCCTAAACCTTAAACCCTGTAAGGGTCCATGTCACCCATTGGCAACCCAAAGGACAGAGAAGGATGTTTACGTAGAGTTCAAGGGCTGGGGATTTTCACAATACTTGCTCCCTTTTCCCCATAGATACACAGAACCGTTTCGTATCAAAATAAGGATGTCCATAACCAAAACGTACAATGTGCCCCGCCCCTTGCACATTGCAGAGTCCGCAGTCGAGAAAGTATGAGGGGGGGGAGCCCTATCTAAACAATAAATCTTAAACCGTGGGGTTCTCCCAGGGAGCTCAAAAGGTGGGATGAAGGTAGCTGGGGTCAAGGATCCCTAGTATATACTCTACTATACCGGGGCATATTTCCTATACCCCACCTTCCTTTACCCCACCTTTTGAACCCTCTGCTTCGTATAGCCTTGAGATGACGGTCGGTCAAGGCTGCAGATGGTTCATGAAGCATGCTTTGGGGCCCACAACACTTCCAATAACAATTTTGATTGGGTGTGTCAGGGATGAGCGCCCACAGGCCTTTGAATTGGTCACCCCAAACCCTAACCCTGAGGTATGCCTCACAACCCGGATTCTTAAAGTTTCTGCACAAAGGTTTGGGGTGTTCAAAGTGAAGGGTCTGGGGCTTGGTGTATAGGGTTTAAACATTTTTCGTACAAGGCAGATCCCACGCCGCTCTGCTCGTAAGCGCCTGTTGCCCTATCAGGCAGTCAAACTCTCATGATCCGCTGTCCTGCTTTTGACGGCCCGCGCAAAAAAGAACACAACCCCCGACGACAGAAGCCCGAGTTCGATCCCAAGCTTTGGATGCAACGCCCTTCCCCACTCAAGTTGCTCAGCTTCTTGGCTGCTGACTTTCAAGGCACCACGGAGGCTAACCCTTCAAATATGGTGAGGTCATATGCACCACCAAAAAAGTTTGCGCACCTTACTAGTTGTTGAGAGGGAATACGGGAACATAATCCACATTCCCTATATAACATATTATATATTCCCTTAGGTCCTACTAACCCCAGACCCAAAACCCTATATGTGGGTGTATATGTACAAATATATATATATATATTTATCGGGATATATATACACGTATATATATATATATGCATACACACATCTGCTCCCTTCTCCAACACCCAGTAAGTTTAGAGTTGGCGTTTTGGCTCACGTCGCTCGTTTCCCTTCCGCCAAGAACCTTGGCGCTCGATTGTGAAAAGCGCTCTAATGGTTAATGGGTGTCCCAAACAGGGAACCCCAACAATATAGTAGGAATGTAATAACGGGAATATAGGTTACCTTGAATAACGCTCCTACTATATTCTTGGGGTTTTCTATTTGGGGCCCCAATTACAATCATAACTTCAATTCATACAAAGCGGCTCGCTCGCGGACGTCTAGCAGCTCTAGGGCTTTAACTGCCTGATGGAACACTGGACAATTATTTCCGACAATTAGGGTTTAGGGTATCAAATCTTTGGGTACACCCTATTTCTGGAAACTATCACTGGTAGCTGAAGGCCACACAAGCCAGTGCCTGGAACAGCAAGTTAGGAATGTGTTGTACCGTATTGTGTAAGGGTTCAAGAAGTACCTTTCCAAACTACTCCAACCCAAACCCTAAACCCTAAACCTTATCCTCAACCCCAAAGCCTTAACACTCCAAATTTGAACACAACTCCGCAGGCCAAAAGAGAGGCAAGCTGCTCTTCAATGGAGACATGGATGCTGAGGTCTGCGGAGTCTTTGCAAGGTTTTGGCTTGCCTCATTTAAGGTTTGGCCACTTGCATGGCTCGGATGGCATATCGAATCCGGCTTTAGTCAGGAAGTGCTAGGAGCAGGACTTCAACATGTAACTCAAACCAAAAGGACTATCGGGCTATATAGGGATAATGGAAATAATATGGAAACCACTATAGTATAGTGGGGTTGCAAAAGGATAATGCAAAATAAATTGGACACTATCTTTTAGGGTTCCGGGCTTTGGGTCTAAGGTTGAGGGCTTCGGGCTGGGCTGGGCGGGGGCAACGTCAGGAGGGCGTTTCCAACGGCGGAAGATAATATGCGCGGTGTATAAGTAGGGTTATACAGGGTTATCGAGATATACACTATGCCTTTAGTTGGTTTTAGTTGGAGTCATGATTCGGACATCATGCTGAAGGCAGAATATTCAAACGTAAATGCTTTTCAAGATTAGCCATATACACCCTAAATTAAACCCTAAACGGGCTGTTTGGTGTAACTCCTTTGACTGCAGGGTTTCTTGGCTGCTGCAGCAAGCTTGGAGAGAACAAAGAACCCAGAGATTAGTAGTATCGTGTCTGGTCACATTCATGTTTGGAAGGCCCTGGAAGGGACCCATGAAGCCTTCCAAAATACTCCTGAAACAACCCAATACTTTTTCCTTTGGGAAGCTGGGAAATGCAGGGGTGTTGGAATGAACGACCGCCTCTTTATGGGACTGTCGTGTCAATCAGGATGTCTGCCACAAGCCGAAAGCAGCTTCTTACGGCGTTGCTCACAACTTCACAAGGACGAAGGGAAGACGTCAGACATCCATGTCTCCGTTTCCGAAGCTGTGTGTGCAGAGTGCAGTTTCTTGCTAGTAGACGGTAATCGTTTGGGTCGGGCTTGCTTTCTCGGATGGAAGAGGAGCACAGGAAGGCGTGACAGCCAAAGTCTTGGCCAGCGCAGGCCCCAAAGGCACACCCGTCATTTCCCCCAAGCCAAAACGGACCCCAACATGGGTCTTACAAACACTGACACTAAACCCATACTCTAGTCCATTCAGCCGGAAGCTTCATTCTGTTCCATGCCTCCCAACGTCAACTCTGACTTCAGCTTTTGCTAACTAAGGGAATAAGGCAACGGATTCGTTGCAGATTTTGTAAAGGCTATCATGTTGTTTTAAATGGGACTCTGCAAAAGCTTCTGTTCCTCTATACATGTACAGTGTACACATGTCAAGGAAGCTATGCTATAATACGCCGTGATTGGGCCCACTTCGAGTCGATTTAAGGTGAACTCCACACAGGGATTGCTGTAGAGGTCCTCTCCTCACAGAAGGCCAGCGAAGGACCCCTTCGTAGCACGACCTATACTGGAAGTAAGCGCGCAGGGGCTGAGGGCACAAGTAACCCGACCTAACTAGTTAGGTTCAGGGTTTCGGGCTGCTTGCAGTAGAGTTGCAAGGTAGCATGCCTTGCCGGTATGCAAACAGCATGGCCGTCCAGAAAGCAACGAACAAGAAGAGGAAGCCAAGTAGGAGGATGGCCACCTCACGTGTTGGGGTTTAGGGCTTAGGGTTGGCCACCGAAGTTGTTGGCTCTAACGCCCTGGGCGTCCAAGGACCCAAATAATAGGGTTCTATAGGGCCCAAATAATATGATATCAATGGTATTTAGACCCTAAACCCCTAGTATTTGCGTCCTTGGACCCTTTAGGCACCTGAGCCTCAAAACGAAATAGAATGCTTGCCCCAAAAACTTTATACATAGCCAACCATGGCTCTACATACTTTCAGGGTTTCAGGTAGGGCTAACGTTCAAATGTGACTCACAAATTGAGCCCTTACCTTTCGTAAGGCTTCTGAATTAAGAAAGCCTTCGGGGATGCGCCAGCGCGAAAATTCTTACCACCGGCGGCCTGTAGGGAGATCTCATAATACACACCCAAATAATGTAATCCTAATTATAGGGACCCCAAAAAGGTATCCCTCGTTTCGGGAAACTTTCACCTCTGCCGATGAATCCTGTTCTTTTCCTGCTAGTCCTGACCTGTTCTCTTGAAACTCTTATGACCTCTCACACGAACGCTATACTCCGGTAAAACCATAAATGGTTCTTAGTGGAAGGTTTCTTCACTATCTCGGAGCATCAGTCTGTTGGGCGTCCGTTCGGGGGACCAACACCCTAAACCCAGAATCCCAGCTCTTGATCCACAAAAGCACCCCGGGGGTTTAGGGTTCCAACAAAATGTATAGGGTTCAAGTCCGGAGTTTTGACAGGGTTTTGGGCGGGTCTTTGTTTTAAGTTGCCCTATGCACATGCATTTATCTGGGCTTAAGGGCGTAGGGTTTGGAGTTACTAAGACCCTACACCATAGCATTTATACGCGAAGGATTTCCTTTAATCCCGAAAATTAAACCTTGCACCCTGAACTTAAAATCCTCAGCCCGAAACCATAGGCTTCAAAACCTGACCAATGTTGCCTGGACAATCAGACCTGCACCTAAGAGTTTAGATCGCCTCCACCCCCAGTAATAGTGACAACAAGGGATAATGGTGATGTTAGGGTCCTCTTATATTCCTATTCTACCACTATTGCAGGGCGGGGGGTACACCTAACCGTAACCCCTCAACCCAAAACCGGTTGAGCCAGGCATGAACACTCAATCGCACGACCCAGCCATAAATCCTGAACTCCTAAAAACTCGCAGCCCTAAAACCCTAAACCCTATGCTCGCCGAAACTAGCATGGAACCCCATACAGCTTCCCTTAAGAAGAGCTATAGTCTACAAGGGCTGTTGAGCAACATCTTTTCAATTACTGTAGTAAGGAAAGCCAATAATTTACCATATTCCCATGTTATGGCACCTGAAACCCTAAACCTTCTCTCTCTCCATCATATGGTAACTTAATTCAAACTCCTTCTCAGCAGCCCAGGTTTCTCATGTTCCATGGGTGCTATAGTCTAAACTCCTGGATCCCCCGCTTAGCAACCCTACAAAATTCCGGAAAAAAACCTTACAGCGTTAAACCCTCTATAATCCTATTGTAAGGAATTTAGACCCTAAACCCAAAATCCGATATTTGCTCCTACATAACCCCCTTAAAGGAGTTTAGACCGTAAACCCTAAACCCCCCCAAAAAACCCTAAAAGCCCTAAGCCCTAAACCCTATAGAATCCCCTTTAAGGAGCTTAGACTCTAGCTGATGTTAGTTTACCCCCCAAGATCCCCGGAAGCAGCCACTTGGCCTGGCTAAGGCCTACCGACTCCTTAGTTTGGGGTTTAGGGTTCAGGGTTGGGGGTTTAGAGTTTAGGGTTCAGGTTTTAGGGTTCAGGATTTAGAGTTTAGGGTTCTGGGCTTAGGGTAGTGAAGGCTAAAAGCTCAGGGTTTCAAGGTTCAGGGCTTCCGGTTCTGAGATACAAGGTTTAGGCTCAGTGTTTAAGATGGTTCAAGGCTTGGGGCTCATTGTTCATGGCGCGCGAGAAGTTCGAGTAAAAGCTTTAGGATTTAAAGTGCACAAGTTTGGGCTTTAATAAGTGATTGGAGCTGGCGTCTAGAGGGAAGCTGAGCCACTTGTAGTGGGCACCACCCTCAGACTTAGGTTAAGACCCCACGAATAATGACCATAAGTGCTAATGGCATTTATCAGGGTCTACATGTATCCCTCCTGTAACGCCCTCTCGGTGGGAGTCTACCACAACCTAAACCCTGACTTATGGCCATTCCAAGTTTAGGGTTTAAGATGTTTAGGGTTTAGGGTTCCGAATTGGGCTATGGTTCGATAGCGGCTGCTGCGGTATCCCTTCCTCCATTACCTACTAGCCACCATTAAGAGGGAGAAGTTGATACGATTGCTACACACTAGGGAGCAGACTGATTACAGCTTAAGTCCGTTCGACCTCTGCTAACTTACCTTGCATTGCCAATCACCAGGATAACGGTAGGTTACTGGGCTATGCAAGGCCATATAAGCCATTGTCTAAACTCCTAGTATCCCCCTTAATAACCCCTATAGTAGTCCCCTATATAATCCCCTATATAAAGCCCCTTTAAGGAATTTAGACTATAGCTCATATAAGGGTAGACATTAACCTGGAGCCAAGATCTACCTTGCAGCTCAGAAGACTTGCGCATTGTGACTGGCTCTTCTTGGTGCATTTCTACAAATATGCGCTCGGTTGTCGCAATCGAGGTCCCTTGCGGGCCCTGAACAATGCAGTGCCTAATATTGGGCCATAATGTTGGCAACCGCCCACATGTGTATGTCTGTATGTGTGAAGCGGTTAACGTTCCTTGTGCACATCCCATTTCAGTGCCTTCTCTTCGTTATAGAACCTCCCTATCCAAGTTTACCGGTTTCACTGTGCGTCAGATGACACCTTCAGGCGGCCAAAGCCCCAGCCCAAGAATGTTGAAACCCCCAGCTCCAACATATTGCCAAGCTCCTCCCCCTTGTGCAGATATGCTTCCCATCATTAATCTAGAGCCTTCGACGCAACAAGCACCTTTCCCTAGGCCAAACATCGGAAATCATACCCAACACCACTTTTCGTTGACAAAGGGTGATGAACACATGTGGAAGAGTCTTCTGGAGCAGGAAGCGTCGTTGTGGTTATAGGCGCCTCTTGCGACACAAAGTTGTCATTGTCAGGAGGCCGCTCGGCGACTTGTCCATCCTGGAGAATTTTTTCTCCAATTGTTCAGCAAGAAAGGTTCAGATTCGGGGTTTAGAGCACAAATTTATTTCTTGGGCTTCAGGTTTAGGCTTTAGGGTTCAGATTTAAGGCTTAATGTTTCAAGGCTTTGCCGTGAAGGCCGGGTGTCAGGAAACTTTTGCTGATGTTCTTACGATCATGGAGTCTTGTCCTGCCTTTGCAGCAGCTAACATCAATTCCTGAAGTCCGCAGGCCCATTCCCACACAGTTGGGTCCCCCAATCCCCATTGAGCCAGTGACCTTGCTAGGGCCTGAATATATAGAATCTAGAAGAAGGGTTTGGGGGTATATCATGACAAAGGCCAAAACGCCATGAAGCGGATCATATTCCTCATTTCTCAAGCTTCTGGACTAACGCTATCTATGCAGAGTCGCTTTTATGATGCTACCCGTCCCTCGATGTCGCCCAATTTGTTGGCTTCTCCAAGTTGTGGGCTCCTTTTGGCGATCCCTAAATGAGCACTACCATTTAGGGGAGGATGTAAGTACGATCCCTGGCTGAGGAGGAACACTCGCATTGAGGTCCGCGGCCATGTGCATGAGACTGCTTAAGGTTCATTAAAACCGTACCGAGCTTCCAAACGCATAGTGCCCAAGGATAGAGCCCGAAATATGCAGAGGATCCCTTCATCAAGCTTTAAAGAGAGGCCATGGGTTTGGGGTCTTTATGGTGGAAAGAGGGCAACTTTGCTTGCCCATTTCTCTCCTACTAAGACGGCGTGAGATTTCTTAGGATCAGCTTGGACGCATCCCCTTCACAACATTGCAAGGGCGCGCAGCCTGTACGCGAAGGGAGTCCAAGTTTCCACACTAAAGCCCTTATTGGGGAAACCCTAAGACCCTAAACCCTAAAGCCCTAAACCCTAAAATCCTAAACCCTATAACCCCTAGAACCCTAAAACCCTGGAGCCTAAAACCCTAAAACCCTAAAACCCTGGAGCCTAAAACCCTAAATCCCGAAACCCCTGAACCATAAAACCCTCAACCCCTAAACCCCTAAAACCCTAAAACCCTAAAACCAAAACCCTAAACCCTGCAACCTTCTAGTTACCGAGCCTTAGGCCCTTAACCGAAACCAAAACTTGATAGGGTTATATAGGGATTATATACGTATATGTAGGGTTATAAACCACGAACCCATAACTTCCTCAAATACCCAAAAATCTGCAGCCCGAGCCACCTGAGGCACCTGTACCTAGACCCCTATACCCTACCCTCTTTTCAGATACCTAACTGTATATCTAGGGTCTTCTATGGGGGTAGGGTTTAGGGTCGGGTCTAGAAATCTAAGTAAGTTTCACGGTCCGCGCCTGCACATCTCCCACTGGAACCTCTTGAACGGGAATTTGGCCAAACAGATCCTCAATGATCGGTCTATGGGTTTAGGGTTTAAGGTGTAAGGTCAAACGTACTTGCCCAACCCTAAACCCTAAACCCTTGTTGCATCTGGGCTCGTACACACCCTAAACCCTAAATAGTAGTTTCCATTTTCATTTCCATTATCCTTATATAGTGCATATTTCCCCCCTATATCTACAGTATCCCCTTATTGCCTCATGGAAGGGTTTTGAGCTCAACCCAAAGTCCACGAACCTTGCCCCTTCGCCGCCCTATTTGCACTTAGGGCTTCGGATAGTTTAGGTTTAGGATTTAGGATTTATACGGCTTAGGATAGTTTAGGTTTAGGATTTAGGGTTTAGGGTTTATCAGAGAGAAGCTACATGTGGAGGTCTTATAGGGACCTGCTAGCAAATCCAAAGCTGCATGTCGCAGATTTGCATGAAACCTCGTCATGGCAAGGTGTACTAGGGATTAGCCCTCTTGCCGGAAAACACTTTAAGCCTAAACCTAAACCCCTAACCACTTAAGCCCTGAACCCTAAACCTCACTGCGGGGGTTTGAGGCTCAAGCCAATGGGGCTCTAAGTCGAGCCTGTTGGGCAAGGACACGGATTAAGGTTTGGTTGGGGCTTTTAGGGTCTTGGGGTTCAGGGCTTATAGGGTGCAGGGTCTTGGGGCTTATGCTTGAGTTTTTGGGGTTTTGGGCTTAGGGCTGTTGGGTTTTAGGGTTTAATTCTGGTTTTGGGGTTCAGGTTGTATTGCTTTAGGGTTTTAAGGTTTGGTACTCCGAGACCAAGGTTGAGGAGCCTTCGTTCGGAACGCTCAATCCGAGGAGAATGTAGCTCTGTTTCCTAAGGGTCCATGTACCCAATAGTTAGGTCCCTTTAAAGGGGGATATATAGGGACATATAGGGTTTAGGGTTTAGTAGGGTCCAAGTGCCCAATGATTAAGTACTTGGGAATTTGGTAATTAAGAGTATTTGTAGCACTGGTGTTTGGCTCGTATATGGAGGTTGAATACTTGTTCCCTTGGGGGTTTCGCTAACCCTCAACCTGAGTGGTACTCTTGTGGGCCGCGGAATCCGTTGTGAACAGGTTCCCTCACACAACAGTAGCATTGCGTTTATAGGTTGCGGGTACGAGCAGGTACGAGTGCTGGGTACGGCCGTGGGGCACGGAGAGCACAGTACAAAGGTACGGGTAAACGGTTCCGGTTGTGAGGGAGGGGGGTATTGGTATATGGTCTACATACCCCGCACATGCACAATGCACAAAATCAGCAAAACCTTCTCACAATGTAGCAGGGCGATTTCATGAGGTTGTGCTCAATTTGGTACGGGTACACAGTACGGGACTTGGGTCATGTACCGTACCCGTACCTCTCAGCTGTACCAATGGTACCGCTTGCCTGTACCCTCCATCCCGCACAACTGTACCCATTGGTAGCCAGGGGGGCGGCAGCAGCAGCAGCTGGATTGAAGCAGCAATGAAGAAAGATGAAACCGCCAAGCATATAAAGAGTCCCACAATACTTTGCTCCAGGGGGTTTGAAGAACCACAAGTCAGGAGCCTTGAAAGTTCCAAACCCTAAAAACACCCGAAATCCGAAATAGAACCCTAGTCCTGCACCCCAACCGCCCCAACTTACTGAAGTTCGTAGGGAATGAGGGAAAATATTATGTAAGGACTATATTCCCTTATTACCTACTAACCCCCAGTAAGTCAAACCCCACAAGCTCCAAATTCTAAACTGCTGCCAAAGCACTGGAGTTGGTGGCTCCGTGACCAGGAGTTCACCGGCCTGACCCACAGCACGAACCGTGGTGGCAGGCGTGCCGGAAGCCAGGTCATCTATCCTTGGCATGTTCCCAGGGTTTACTTTATTGGTGGCAAACCAGGGAATGAAAGAATTCAATCCCTGCATAATTCCTAAAAAGTAGATTCCTAGGTCCCTCCCCATATCATATGTACAAGCATTCCCGTATTAGCAGGTATGTAACCGCTATGTAAGGCGTATACGGAGGAAACTACCCGCCTGAGAATTCATCAGATTTCTGGGCTGCCAAAATATTGATTGCTGCAATTCAAAAGGGTTTAGGGTTTGGGTATGCCAACCTCGTTTTTGAGCCCCTACTTTGTGCACGCTGGCCACGGCTTGCGGGGTCTTGCACAAAACTATGCTTCGACAACAATCTAGTGGTTACCTGAATTCAAGAAGTGTGCAGAATAACAACAGTATCCGCTATTTCGTAAGGGCCATTATTACTTTTGACGTCCAGGTACCAGTGACAAAGAAGAACTCTCCGAAACATGTGGAATTACAGCAAGTCCCCTTTTCTGGGCTGTAAATGAATTCGGAATTTTCACGGTACTCCAGTCCAAACCCTTATAAACCCTAAACCTGACATGTTTGGCGCTTAGTGAAGAACCCCATGATCCGACAAACTTGAGCAAATTCAGTCGTGAGAGCGGGACATTCAGACGAGAGCGCCTGGAATCCCCTGTAACTAGTCAAAACACTTTATGCAATTTAGGGCTTAGGGCTTAGGTATTCCCAGTCCTAGGCCAAGAGCCCTCAAGGAAAAAGGGCATTGAAATCGTGGCTCTCATGTTAGGGGTCCAAGAAAAATTACGTTGCAATATCAATGTAGCAATTTGTATCCATACTCCTCCACTAGTCCGCCAAACAAACTTCAAACTCCGGTTGTCATTGTCTGCATGTGCAAAAATACCGTCAAAGTACTCAGTTCAATCCTAAATGAGCAGTCCCTCAAGACACGGTGCATCATCATGACTTATCTTTAAGAGGTATGCCCGACTTAAATTCTACTGTAGTTAAGTTGTTAGGACTAGACAGGAATAATAGCAGCGATTCATTTAAGCTGATACATCACGAAATCCTTAGACAGCCGGATATGAATCAATTTTTCATGTCAAATTTCTCGTTCTGTTTTATTGGGTTCTCCATGAATTCAATCATTCGGGCTTCTCCATTTGCTTGAGCTGATGCATTAAGCCCTAAACCCTAAACTCTAAACCCCTTAACCCTAAAACCCTAAACCCCTAAACCCTACAACCCTAAACCCCTAAAACCCTAAACCCATTAAGCACCAAGCATCTGGTCTTGCGACAGGCAGGCACAGCCGCAGGATTCAGTAGCAAAGTTGGGGCCGCCAACGCAATGGAAAGCGCAGGACCAGGGATACCTTGGTTTTCGAGGGTTTAGGGTATAGGGTTCAGGGTCTGGGTTTAGGGTTTAGGGTCTGGGTTTAGGGTTTAGGGTTCCCAAACCCTAAACCCTTAGCTTTGATAGAAATTGAATGTAACTTATCCTACAGACCACTACAGAACTTTCTTACAGAGACCCCAAGAATGGACCCAGTTCTGGCAAACAGGCAGGCAAAGTAGAAGCCGAACGGTTTCAAGTTCGCAGCTGCTGCCCCATATTCTAGCAAGGTTATAGACCCCGAACCCTACACTGCAAATCAAGAACCCTAAACTCTAGACTTTGACGCCCCTAAGCCCTGCGGGCCCTAAACCCTGAGCCCGAGGCTTGGATCCTAAACTCTAAACTCTAAACCCTATAAAGACCTAAACCCTAAACTCTATAACCCTAAACCCTAAAAACCTAAACCCTAAACTCTATAACCCTAAACCCTAAAAACCTAAACCCTAAACCCTAAAAACCTAAACCCTAAAAACCCTAAACGCCAAGTCAGGCGAGTTACGCCTTGCCGCCGGTGATGTCTTGAAATCCCGGGCGACAGGTCGGTACCACCGTGTCCTCGAGAAACCTTCCTCCTTGTGGGTTTAGGGTTTAGGGTTTGGGCCCGGGCAATAATGGCCAAATACAATAACAACTTTGACAACAAAAACAAGCCCTGAATCGCGCAAGATAGCTCTAGCCGGGTAGAAGTACTGGGTTAGAATCACCCTGAACCTTCAACTGATGGCTAGCAAGCAAATGCCCCCAAGTTAGGTCTCATGCAATGTTTAGGGTCTATGGTGGCCTGGACTTACGATGGATGCTAAACCCCAAACCCTAAGCCAAAGGCTCTTCCTGGGGTTCCATGCAAGTTCGAGGAAGGAATACGCATGTTTCCATAAGTAGGGGAGACGCCAGTTTAGACCGCAATGGAGTATATTCAGGATTAAGGATTTTATGGGTTAGGGTTTGGGGTTCATGGTATAGGGTTTAGCGGTTTAGGTTAATTTGCGTGAGTTTAGGGACACGCCCGAAGCAGACCCCTAATTTCGGGAAACCTCATGGGAAGCTGACACAGAATGTTGCCGCATCAGAAGTGATTTGTAAGCCAACCGATGACTGGAGGCACTGTTTTATAGTGAGATTTCCCGAAATGCGGGGTAACCTTTCGGAGGCCACTATAACAATAAGGATTGCAATGTTTGTGAGCTATATTGGGGACCCTGAAACTCCAATCGGGTTTTCTCGAAGGAACAGCTGGGAATGGTAAACGGATTCCGGGGTGGGTCTTTGCGCGGGATACTAAAAATGCGTAAGAACATGATGCCTTGTGGTTAAGGGTATGATAGGCTAACGAAGACGACTTTCAGCATCCCTCCTCGCTGAATCCTATCATCACTGTGCCTCAGATGGTTTGAGGGTCTCCCACAAGAGCCATTATCTGAACTCCTAGTATTCCCCGCAAAAAAGCCACTTGATAGTCCCCTATATAATTAATCCTAAACCCTAAAACTTAACCCCTAAAGCGTAAACCCCTAAAC
>CAJNIZ010006533.1:969-17550 GCA_905231905.1 Symbiodinium pilosum | reverse complement strand
GTTTAGGGTTTGGGGTCTAAACTCCTTAAAGGGGGATATATAGGTGATCATATAGGGGACCATTATAGGGGTTATTAAGGGGGATACTATAAGTTTAGACAATGGCTCATATTAATGACCAGTGTTGTGGTTTAAGATTCCTTGTAGTGGTATGGTAGAGGCCCCTAAACCCAAAGCTCCCCCAAACCCTCAACACCGCTAGACCGGAGAGCTTCAGCCCCCCGGTCCTCTACGAATTGGGCAAATTCTGATGACCTCACCCGACTTGGTGTCAAATGGTGATGTATGTCGAAGATTGCGCCAAGTTGACTTGATATCAATCCCTAGTCTTAAAAGCTAAAGCCTACAGTCTAAACTCTAAACCCTGAGCCGTAAACTCCCCACCCTAAATCCTGAACCCTAAACTCTAAACTCCCAACCTAAATCCCAAACCCCAAACACCAAACCCTAAACCCCAAACCCTAAACTCCTAACCCTAAACCCAAAAACCTTGAAACCTTGAACCCAAAACTCAAAAGGAGGGTGTCGCCAAGTTAGCTGATTTCGGCCTGGCATGTTCGATGCATCAGGAGGAGGCTGAGGATTTTGTGCGGGTTTTGGGGCTGAAGGTTCAAAGTTTAGAGTTTAGGGGTTGGAGTTTAGGGTTAAGGGGGTAGGGTTTAGAGTTTAGGGTTTGGGGTTGAGGGTTTAAGGTTTGGAGCTTAGGGTTTAGAGGTTAGGCATGAGGGTTTAGATCTTAGGGTTTAAGGTTAGCGTGTGGAGCTGGGGGTTTAGGGTTCAGGCTTTGGGTTCAAAATCTCGCGCAATGGTGCCCTTTTGCCCTTTTGGTTTCCGGGTTCCTTTGATGCAGTTAACAGTTAACAGGGTATCTACTGAGGCTTATAGAACATGGCTTTCTCTTTCAGAGCCTAGGATGTAGAGAGCACCCTAAACCCAAAGTTCTAAACCCCCCAAATCACCCTAAACTTTAAACCCGAAACTCTACTAAACCCGAACCCCTAAATCCTAAACTCTAAGCCCTAAATCCTAAACCCCGAAGCTTCAGGGCTCAAGGCATAGGATTCGGAGTTCAGGGCTCAGCCGGCTTTGATGTTAAGGGTTCAGGGTTTAGGCTTCAGGGTTTAGGCTTTGGGTTTAGGATGCTTGGCAAGGCATTTGTCCAGAGCTTTCAGGGTTTAGGGGTTCAGGGTTTTGCTCAGACTTGATCATGTAGGGGTCATTATGAAAGCATGGGGATCCTATAATCCGAAAACCTGAAATCCCACAGCCCAAGCCACATGAAGTCCCTACATACAGTACCCATATGTGGCCCCGTACAAGCCCTAGCCCTCAACCCTAAACCCTAAGCCCTAAACCCCGAACCCTAAACCCTAAACTGCAAACCCTAAATCCTAAACCCTAAACCGTGTTAAACAGGAGCGTCCGAAGCATGGCGCCGACCTAGCCTGTGGTGGGCTTCACACGCCGGTTGCAGGCAGGGAGAGGTTGGAGCAGAGTTTTGGGTTGGGTTTAGGGCTTAGTCAGGATGGTGTAGGGTTTAGGGTTTGGTTAGGATGCTTTAGGGGTTTTACTTAGGATGATTTAGGGTGTTAGGGTTTAGGGGCTTATAGGGATTACAGGCTGTGTAGGGGTACGTGGGCATATATAGTCCAGGCTTTAGGGTTCAAGGTTCGAGGAAGGGCTGGCTTCGGGTACTTATAGCCCAATTTTGGACAATCACATAGAAAGGAAGATCGGATATGAGATGGAAGCTGGAGGTTTATGCGCTTTTGGGTTTTAGGGTTCAAGGCGGATTTGGGATTGAGTGGTTCTGCGTTTGGGATTTGCAGGCTTGGGGGTTTGGGGTTTAGGGGTCTAAGGTTTAGGGGTTCAGGGTTTGTGTTTGGATTCCCTGCTCACGAGTTCCCTTCCCACCCCGCCTATACTAGCACCTGCTGGGTTCCTCTTCAATAGGGCGATCCTCTATCAAAACAAAACATTCATGCATGGACATGGCAGCCATGAACCGCTAGTCGTGTGTATGTTAGTTTCCCGAAATTAGAGTTCCTCATTATGGGATATCCCTTGGATACTGCCCTCCCCCCCCCCCCACCCCGGCAGTAACAGTTTATAATATGGGTATATATAGCCCTTAATAGGACCCCTAATATAGACTGTTACTGGGTGGGGGCAGTACCCAACCTTAAGCCCTAAACCCTAAAGCCCTAAACCCTAAAAACCCTTAAACCCTAAATCCTAAAACCCTAAAACCCTAAAGCCCTAAAACCCTAAAACCCTAAAACCCTAAAGCCCTGAAACCCTTAAACCCTAAACCCTAAAACCCTAAAATTATGGGATATCCCCATATTTGTTTCTAGAGGCGTTCCCCTCACCCCGGGAGCCCCAAGTCCTTCTCCCTTTTGCTTGGAGCTGACTGCCGAGATTTGGGAGTTTCCCAGAATTTGGGGGTACCTTTTTGTGGAGTCCTTATATTTAGGGTTTAGGGTTTAGGGTTTAGGGTTTAGGACTATAGTATTTTGAGGCCTATATTGGGGTCCCCCTATTTTGGGAAACTACCAGTTGACAGTCTAGATAAGATCGAGCCCCATGGCTGACAGATCGCGATCACGCCGTCGTACTCCGGTCGAAAGCTTCGAGGAGAAGCTATTGCCGAAGTTCCAGACATTCCAGCGAGCCTAGAACATCTTTGCGCAGATGGTGTGCGGCACTACAAATGCCGAGCGGAAGCAGAGGACACCATTGGTGACCTTGGTTCTGTGGGGCAGCTACTATAATGGGTTATATAGGGGTTATATTGGGGTTATATAGGGATAATGGAAAAGAAAATGGAAACTACAATTTAGGGTTTAGGGTTTAGGTGATTGACAGCCGAAGCAGGCACCACAAGGGCCGCTGTAGGCATGGTAAGGCCTTCCGTCGGGTGGTGGTGCAAGCACCAGCACAACCTGTTGGCGTGCTCAAGAGTAGGAAGGACCCAAATAATAAGGTTTTAGGGCCCAAATACCATTACTTTTACAGTATTTGGGGCCTAAAACCCTATTATTTGGGTCCTTGGACCCTGAGACCAGGAAGCAAGTGATTATTGGGAGGAGGAAGAAAATCATGGTTAGTTGAGGAGGAAGAAAGTGCTTATTGGGAGGAGGCTGCAACCGCACAGATTGTCGGGTTGAGGTCCAGAGTTTGCAGGCATAGTTGGTGGACAACCTAAACCCTAAACCACTAAACTTCCTAAACGCTGAACCCTAAACTGGCCCTAAGCCCTGTTAAAGATCGCCAAAGCCATCCTCATGAGATCCTTGTACAAGCTGGATCGAATCTCCACAGCCGTGCATAGCTGGGCAAATTGTATAGAGCTCCAACAAGCTCACCCTACATTGTAGTAGTTACTATTGGGAATATACCCCAAAAGGATGCCCTCGACCCTAAGGTTTTGGGGTGAGGATTTTTGGCTGGAGCCAATTGCTTAAGGCCCCCTTTTTCTTGAACAAGGGAATGAATCAAACCTGTGTAAGAGTTCCGCTCCTTTCGTAGGTCTCGTAACTGTTCTTGAGCACAGCCTTTAAGACGCCCTAAACCCTAACCTAACCCTTAGCCCTTAACCCTAAACCTTAAATCCTACGGGCCAAGCCCCAACCCTAAACCCTAAATCCTAAACCTCAAAACCCAAAACCCTAAATCCCCTAAACCCTGAATCCTAAACAACCCTAGGCCCAAGTCCTCAACCCGAAAAGCGCGCTTTGAGACCAACCTCAGACGCTGATAGCCAGGGCTAAGCGTAAGCCCAAAATCCTAAACCCAAAAAACACCAAATCCTAAACCCCAAACCCTAAACCCCAAACAACAAACCCTAAACCCTAACCCCGAAGGCCTAAACCTCGTGGCTTTTAACTTTAGGCTATATAACCCATTATAGTGGTTTCCATTTTCTCTTCCATTATCCCTATATAATCCCAATCTAACCCCAATATAATCCCTATATATCCCTTTAAAGGGACCTAGGGTTTCCATTTTCTTTTCCATTATCCCTATAGAATCCCAATATAACCCCAATATAATCCCTAAACCCTAAACCCTAAATCCTAAACCCTAAACCCTAACCCCAAAGCCCTAAACCCCGTGGCTTTTAACTTTAGACTGAACTACAAGGTTCCTGATTCTTTTTTATATAATTTCTGTTACCTAGAATCCTAATATTTAGCTGAACTTATAATTTCTACTGGGGTTCCAAATCCCTTAGAGTGCAGGCACGCCGGCCTTCATGGCGGCTGAGTCTTTTCTCCGGTGTGCTACGCCCGTGGACCTCTCCGCAGCAGAGGCACCGGATTGAGCGTAGGGCTTTAGGGGTTTTTAAGGGTTTAAGGGTGTAGGGTTTAGGGTTTAAGGGTTGAGGGTTCAGGGTTCAGGGGTTTAGGGTTTCGGGTTAAGGGGTTTAGGGCTTACGTCCCAGCAGTTTTCGGGTCTGGGGTGTAGGGGGCTCTGGGGCTCAGGGCTTAGGGTTGGGAGAAGGGGGCTACCTTTCTCCTGAAGCTTTTTTTTCTAGCCGAATGTGCACACCCTCACCCAACCTCGCCCGAGATGGTAGCCCACAACGGATATTTGCACATGCATATATATATATATATGCTTATGTGTTATGCATGCATATCTGTATGTATGCAGGCAGGCAGCATGCATCTATGAACATGTGCCGAAATGACCTTACTTCAGATCTTGGAGTCTGCGTAATCAACCAGTCAACCCTGGACCCTAAGCCTCTTAGCTGTACACTCCGACTCTAAACCCGTCAACTTCAGCCTATTTTATACCCAAAAAAACGTCAAAGTAAGAGAGCCAGCGAACCCCCCCCGGCTGCTGCGGTAAGGCGCGCTTGGCACGTGCTCGGCGGATGGCTTCAAGAGATTGGCCACTTCGATCAGTGCAGTGTAAAATGAGGTATATATCTATACCATTACAGTTCACGGTTTCAGTTTGGGATTTCAGGTTTTTGAGGTTTCGTTGAACCCAAAACCCCAAACCCTGAATCCTTATCGATCAAGTTATGATTATGCCAGCGTTGTATCTGCAGGTTTCCGCGTTTAGGGTTTGGTGGGTTTAGGGGGTTTAGGGCTTGGCTTTGGATTGAGGTTTCTAGGTTTGGGCTTGGAGTTTCTGGTGTTGGGGATCTGGGTTTAGGGTTTTCGGATTTAGGGCTTGGAGTTCAGCTGAGGGGCTAAACTCTTTACCTTAAGGGCTTCGGCTCAAAGGGCTAGGAGCTTGGGTTTGAGGATTGGTGTTTAGGGGTTCCTAAACCCAAGCACTACATGTATGGATAATGGGAAAGAAAATGGAAACTACTATAGTATGGGGTTTAGGGTTTAGGGTTATATAGGGATGATGGAAAAGAAAATGGAAACTATTATGGGCTATATAGGGGTTGTATAGGGGTGTATACATAGTAAACAGTAGGGTTTCCTAAGTCCGAAACCCTCAACCGTTTGGGATTCGGAGCTATGCGCGATTTCAGGGTTTGCGTACGCATATTCAGGTAAAGCATGCATAAGGTACACCTGGTATTGTGTTCAGCAGTCATTCAGAGATAAGAGGGTGCTCTGTTAGGTGTGGGAGGTACCCTCTTGGCAACTAACATGGAAGCCAATACAGCCCCTTCTTTAAAAGGACCATCACCTCTCTGAGGCATTTGTTGAGGGTCCCATGCTACTTTAGGGGAAGCTACTTCCATTTCGAGTTCATACATGCAGAGCTCAAACATTCCAAAATAAATGGAGTCTCTAAACAACAGCTGAGCTCTGTAGACTAGATTCCTACCTGGGTCCTACCTGAAAAATGATCTTGTTGAAGCAGCGGTTTGTTCAATGTAAATAAGCCTGAATATTTACCAATATCATGGTCCTTGATTCCTGATATGATTATATACATCATAGCGTACCTCAAATAGACCTCAACATGCTACACACTCATATAAACGCATATAAACCCAGTTTCCAGTTCATTGTCCATTTTCTTCTCCATTATTGGGTAATATCCCCAAACTCTGTAATCCCTAAACTTTAGCCCTTAAACCAACACCCTACTCCCTGCACCCTAATCCCGAAATCTTAAACCTAGATGTTAATTCCTTGGCCCTAAGCCCCATACCCCAATCCCCCATGAAAAGCCCTAATCCTAAAACCATGCAGTCCCCTGCACTACTCTACAGAATGGTTTGGGTACTGCCCCCACTCAGAAGCAGTTGGAGAATAAGTATAACATGAAAATGTATAGCCCGTAGTACGACACCTACTATACACTGTTACTGGGTGGGGGGCAGAACCCAAAGAATGATTGCTTGGATGCACGTTAACTCACAGCCTGACATCCGAAGTCTGAGTGGCAAAGGCTCTGAAAGGCGTGTAGCTTTTTTTTTGACTTACGAAGACCCGCTGACCACCCAAGAAAGTTGTCCTTCGTGTAAACTCTCGTGGCTTTGAGCAACTCTTGCTGGGACGCTTCTTTAAATGGTGACCCTAAAGAGCTCTAAACCCTAGACCCGAAACCCCAAACCCTAGAACTTAAACCCTAAACCCTCAATTTCAACCGGAAGCCCTAAACGCCAATGTAAGTTTTTCACATACAGCCGCCATGGAGCTGGGTCTTCCGCATGAACAGGGTTTAGGGTCTAGGGTATGTTGCAACTCAGACTTGACGGTGGATACTGAGAATTCATTCTGCATGACCAGAATATCGCATCCCTATAGCTCAAGGTACGTAGGCTCAGCCAGAAATTTTTGTCTCAACGCAAGAACCCTAATAGCTAAACTCTATATGTCCTTGCATAACCCCTCTCTCTCCTGTCAAATGGCCCTAACTTTAGTGATTGCTGACACTTACCCTAAACCTTAAACCCCAACTCCTAGACCCTGCTGCAGCAATCTCCCTACACAACCCCAATAGCCCTTCTAAAGGGGCCGGTAGTGATCAAGCCCTAAACCCTAAATCTTGAATTCTAGACCCTAAACCCTCAAACCTCTACGCCCTAAACCCCTAAACCCTTAACCCCTATAACCTTAGCCCTTAACCCCTACACTCAACCAAGCCCGAGTACTCACCCATGAATAGAACCCCAATATATCCCCTATATTACCCCTATATAATCCCTATCTAACCCCAATGTTGCCTAGTAGTTTCCATTTTCTTTTCCATTATCCCAATATAACCCCAATGCGAATTCCAGAGGTTTGGACTCGGCTGCTGCAGCCTCACAGCACTTAATCGAGCAGGTCCACATTGTTTAGGGCATACGGAATTAGTGTTAAGGGTGAGGGTTCAGGAATTACGGTTTCGGGGTTAGGAATCGGGGTTTGGGGTGGAGGAAGGAGGGTTCAGAACTTTTTGAAATATGGTTTAGGGTTTAGGAATATTCCCTTCCTGCTACGTAATAGTACTGAGACCCACCCCCTACATAATACTAGAAAGGATGTTGATTCTGATTCGATACTAGAAATAGTAATAGCAATAATAGTATTAGTAAGACTGAGTGTGTGAGAGAGAGAGAGAGATGAACCTTAATAACCTGATAAGAGTAGCTCTGGTAATAGTAGCAGTAAGGCCAATAGCAAGAGTATTAGCAATGCCCACATGCTATTGGTCCATTGTAAGGGCGTGGGAGTTTCATGTTGAGGGCGTTGGGATAGAGTTTCGGGGGCAGCACTTCGGCACTCGAAGTACTGGGCTGCTCGGAATTCATGGTAGCTCTGGTTGTGTAAGCATTCTGCCATTGCTTTTAAGGAGGGACGGGTGTGCAAGGTGTACCATCTCCCGAATTAACAAGAACCCTGAACCCTGAACCTTAAACCTTAGGGGGTCTAAGCCTAAACCATAACAATGAAAACTTAAGTCTTAAGCACCCAGCCCTACATCGGTCATCTTTACATAATTTCAGCAGTTGATGAGTCTTATGATCACGAGCCTACATATGTTTATTGTGTTTAGGGTTTGGGATTTAGAGTTTAGGGTTAACGGTATAGTAGGAATATAGAAAGATCCGAACCCTGAGATAATTACCATCATATTTTGTGGTGACTACTAGTGGTGGTGGGGGGTCTCCTAACCAAAGTCATACAAAGCCTTAAACGCCAAACCCTGAACCGTGTAACTTCTTCCAAGGACTCCAGAAGTAGCACATCCAAAGCTAGCAGGGATTTGTGTCTCAGGCACTAGACCCTAAATCCTTAAGTCCTTGCGCGCCATGACCTAAACCCTAAGACTCAAAGCCCAGACCATCCACCCTGGAAACCCTAAACTCCCCTAAGCCCTAAACCCCTAAACCCCTAAACCTAAAACCCTAAACCCGCCTAAATCCTAAACCCTGAGCCTTAAACCTTAAACCTTCCACGTGAAACTCCAAGCGCAAGCTTTTTTTCTCCCGATGCTTCCAGCCCTAGCCTTCCCCTAAACTAACCTGCCGTCCCTGCTCCTGCTGCTGCTCCTCCGCCGCACCCTGGGGCGGTAGCACTGGCAACAGCGGCCATGCATTTGGGGGCCCCCACCTGTGCTTGACACTTGAACAACGAGAAATAGGGTTTGACCGCAGGTTAGCGTGTCAGGTAGTGTCTGTCAGCACAGGGTGTGCTGCAGCACAGTTTTTCAATAATTGCGTAACCCAGAGGCACTCCTCACGACTCTTATTTTGCAGCCGTAGCTTAGAGTAGCTTCCTCGTTCTTGTTCTGTCACAGATGCTACCGCTGTTTTTCCTCAAGCAGCTGACTTTGTAGGCCAGGGTGGGCCTCTTGCGCGCAGATCGGGCCTATCAGGCCCTCTCTTGCTTGCTGCAGAAATCTGAGACGGCTGCGTTACCATTGTCGTCAGCAAGGCCATTGGAGGACATCCTGCACGGCACTCTACCAAACAGATCTCCTCAGATTGGTTACTGGAGGAAGCCGATTATTCAGCCAATCTGCTGATTGACAAATAGACTACTGTCCTGTAAAATGGGGGGGCTATACGAGCTAAAAAGAGGGGCTATGGGGGGTTGTAAAGGGGATTCTACAATTTAGAGTCTAAATTCCCGAAAGGGGGGTCTAGTATCCCCCTTAACAGCCCCTATCTAAGGCTTCAACTATACATCCTGAACCCTGGCCTGACCCTCATAACGAAGCCTTGACCCTGGACCCCTTCAGCCTTTCACCTACAACCCTAACCCCCAAAAGTCCTGACCTTTGAGCCCTAAACAGCCCTAAATCTAAACTCCAAACAAACCCTAAACCCCTAAACCCTTAACCCTAAACCCTCAAAACCCTAAACCCTAAACCCTAAGACCCTAAGACCCTAAACCGGATCAAAGGCCTGCTATTGATGCTCCTGGGGGAGACGGGCGGCCGCAAAGCTTCGGCCGCTGGAAGGGAGGCCGGGAAATGCTTTGGGGGTCATATAGGATTATACTATACCTTCGGGTTTAGGGTTTAGGGTTAATAGGATTATATGGGGTTTAGGGTATAGGGTTTTTTTGACCATACTAGGGGTTATATAAAGGTTATATAGGGATAATGGAAAAGAAAATGGAAACCACTATCAAGGGTCTAGGGTTTAGGGAAGCCATATGAGCCATAGTCTAAACTCCTTGCAGGGGGTTATATAGGGGGGACTACTATAGGGGTTATTAAGGGGGATACTAGGAGTTTAGACGATGGGTCATATAGGATCATATGGGGTTTTGGGTTGTGGGGTTTAGGGTTATATAGGGTTTATGGGGTTATATTTAGAGTGTTATAGGGTTCTCTAGGAATATATTTGGGGTTATATTGGGGTTATATAGGGTTATATGGGGTCATATCGGGTTATATAGGGTTATACTAGAGGTTGGGTTATATTCAGGGTTATTTTGGGGTTATATAGGTGTTATACCAGGGTTATGCAGGGTTATATAGTATTATATAGGTTTTCTAGGGTTATATAGGGTTATATCGGTCATATAGGTTTATATAGAGAATGGCACGGAAACAAATAAATGGACAAAAGACATGAACAAGTGCATAGATGAAATATATATATATATATACATTTACGGCTTTGGGCTTTGGATTCGAGGGATGGGTGCGTTTGGGGTTGGGGGTTTAGGGTTGAGAGGTATGTTAATGTGTTAATGAGAACTTTCTAAAAAACGTTGCGACATGCTTTTCAAAACATGCCTGCTACAACCATCTCATCCCTGTAACTAGCACCGAGGCTACCAATGCAACACTTCTCCCTTTTTGAGGGCGGCCCTAAATCCAAAGCCCTAAATCCCAAGCCTTAAATCCTGAGCCCTAACCCTAAACCTTAAACCCTAAACCTTAAGCTCTAAACCCTAAATCCTAAACCCTACAACCTAAACCGTAAACCACCAGGTGCTTCTCCCCTTTGAGGGCGCAGCCCTCTTCAACGCCCTGCGCCGCGCCGGCGAGGCTAGGGGCTAGTAATAGTAATAGTATTAGTAATAGTAATATTATTAATAATAGTAATAATAATAATAGTAATAGTACTTTCAAGTGGGCACACCCAGTGCTTCTTTAGTAATTAGGGCTGAAGGTTTGGGGATTTGGGGCTGAGGGTTTAGCATCTGAGTTTAGAGTTCAAGGTTTAGGGCTTGGGGTTTAGCGTTTAGAGTTTAGGGTTTAAGGTTTAGGGTTTAGGGTTTAGGATTTAGTGTGCAGGATTTAGGGCTTAGCAGTTGAGACGTGGGATTCACGGTTTAGGGCTTTGGATTTGTAGGGCCAAAATACTGTACGTAGGGTCATATCATACTCATCCATATACACCGGTTTCATGGGACTTGGATTGGTAATTCTTTAGGCTTCCGAACTTTCACTTGCATTCATGTTAAGATCCGTGGTCTAGGTCATTTTGGCAGCAGTGTTCATTTAAGTGCCTCCAAGTTCGACAGGGTCTATCCTAGAAACCAGAATCGCCCAGAACGAGACGAACCTTACCAGTCTGTCGCCAACCCAGAGCATGATAACGTGTCATAGCGTTCGTGTTCCAGCAGCATACGGTCATCAAACCATAAGAACCTTAAAGAGCATACGGTCACCAGAGCATCCATGCCCAAATCACAATAACGTTTGTGTTCCA
Source organism: Symbiodinium pilosum (assembly GCA_905231905.1). Classification (NCBI taxonomy): domain Eukaryota; class Dinophyceae; order Suessiales; family Symbiodiniaceae; genus Symbiodinium; species Symbiodinium pilosum. The sequence continues at coordinate 6,464 of CAJNIZ010006533.1, read as the reverse complement.
AGAGCACGCGGTCACCAGAGCATCCATGCTCAAACCACACAGAGATTCAGTTTCGGGCTAAAGTATAGGACTCAGTCTGTTCTGAATTTCGGTCAATATGTGATAATGATGAAGACGGTCGAGGGTTCCATCAAAAGGGGGCTCCTTCACTGTTTGGCGTCAGGTTTCAGACTAGGGTTTAGGGTTTAGGTTAGGGCTCTTTTTGCATCACCTTTTCCAGGCCTAAGCCCGACACCTTACAACAAGGCCCTGGAACCGGGAAACCCCGGAAATCCTCCAACCAGGCCCCCTGAAATTCCTTGCAGTCTTTCTGCCCAGCAATCCCACGAATCCACCTCCAAGCAGGCGCGCCAGGTACCTGACGAAGCGCTGGGAACTTAGAGAGGGTTGCCGTGTATGTGGGATGTTTACTGTTGAGGTATTGTTAAACAAGTGTGTCACGGGGCTATGCTATGGAGTACATAGGGAGCTTTCTGGGAAAAAGGGGGTTGGAAGACTTTCTGGGCCTTGAGGGGGGCTCGCACACAGTTTCTGAAAGCAATGCACAGGATAGAAGGTTTCTGCAGGGAGCACCTTAGGAGTTGCGGATTCTGTGCAGTGTTTTCCTTTGTAGGTGCTTGTATGATTGCGAGCTGGTAGGATGTTGAGGAACTTAAGTTATGAGGAATCACATGGTTTGCGAATCATGCTAGCTAAATTCCGGTTCCTTAACAGTAGCCCAGGTCATTGTGATGGCAGGTGCAGAGGCGGGTTGTCTGTGAGACGACAGTGTGGGCGCCCTTGGGGTTCGTTAGTGCTGAAAACTGTGAGGGTTGTCATTATTCAAAGGCTCACCGTTGCAGGCGTGTTGCAGGCGACTCGCGTGCGCGTCGAAGGTTCTTGAAGGCCACTTTGTGTCATAGCATTCGCAGGGGTCGGGGCTGGGCAGAACTGCATCGTGCCAATTACTGTTAGGAGGTGTTTGCACGACCTTGTTGGCAATAGTTGAGTACAGAGGAGGGGCATCACAGACATCAGCTGGGCCCACGAACCTCTGTGCCTGCAGCCGTGGATTTTGAATTCTAATTACTGGAACGGCCCCTGTGTCGCATCTCCCAAGCCGGAACTCCACCAGGAGGTCCGCCAATGCCCACTTTTTTTGGGGGGTCCAATATTTCTTCAAGCATTACTAATTAGGCCAAGGCGGTAAAGCTGCGGTACCTGTGGCTCAACGGCCTCAAGCAACTAGTGCAAAAAGGCCTGCAGTTTCGGTGGGCACCTGGCAGCTGCACCTACGCGCACCGTGCAATCTTTTCCAATGTGCAGCAGAACTGTTGGAAGTGCACGGCGGCCCTAAAACATCTCAAGCCCTGAAGCCCCGAACCCTACCCGAAATCTTAACCCTCAACCCTAAACCCTAAACCATATAACCCTAAACCCTAAACCATATAACCCTACGTAAACCCTAAACCCTAAAAGTCTTAAATAATCAATTCCTCGCAATCGCTGAGGCTGCGACTTACGCTACAGCTCTGCGCGCCCCTCGAGGCGATCAGCCTTAGCCTAGCCTAGGGGCCGACATATCATGGGATCCTACCTTAGTAAGGGATTACAATAGTACCCCCCCTATTAAGGCCTATATAGTCCTTATGAGCTCCTTAAACCCTGGGGGGGTACCTTTGGGGGGAGTACTATTGTAATCCCTTACTGAGGGTTCAGGGTTATATGGGTATATTCAAGCTTTACGTTGGGATAATGGAAAAGAGAATGGAAACTTCTGTTTAAGGTTTAGGATGTGGGGTGTAGGATTTTTGGGGTTGGGGGCCTAGGGTCTGGGCTCACGGTCCGGGGTTTAGGGTTTAAGGTTTGGGGTTCAAGGTCTGTGGCTTGCCTCAGTCCTGATATCCGCACAGCTAATCTCACGGAACCCGAACCCTAAACCGCGGTAGAAGCCTGATTGATTGCTAACATGCCCTGGAATCCTCACGTAACTATGGTTTAATACGGGACCCTAAAGCGCTGTAGAAGCCTGGATGATGGCTAACATGCCCTGGAGTCCTCATGTAACTATACTTTGATGATACGGGGGATCCCACAGGTGTTGGTGATATTTCGGTCTATGTTGCGGCCCCCTCTTTATGGACTACCATCTCAAATATGTATACAACATATATGTATATATAAGACGGACTAGGGTTTGGAGTTTAGGGTTTAGGGTGTTTTGGTGGATTTATCTTGGGGTCCTACCCCTTTACGGGAATCCTAAGTCCCAAGGCGCAAAGCCCCTAAACCCTAGACCTCAAGCCCTAAACCCAGACCCTACACCCTAAGCCCCTTAAACCACAAAGCCTAAACTCTGTTTCCCGCCTTTTTGCCAGGAAAGAGCCGGCCTACAGGACCTCCCAATGGTGGGATTAAGGGATTAGGGTTTAGGGTTAGTTCAGGCTTCAGGGTTTAGGGTTTAGGGTTGAGGGTTTGGGGTTTAATCTCTTTAGGTTGTGATATTGGGTTCTGGGGGTTAAAGGCTAACTTTCAAGGGTTTTCTAGTGATCAGGGCTTAATTTTCGCGCTTTTAGAGAGTTGAACCTAAGGTCCCAGGTTATGGGGATATACAGCGGTATGTAGGGGTTTTATAGGAGTATGCAGGGCTTGGTGCGTGGTTTTAGGGTTCAGGGTCAAGTTAAGGTTGGCTTTTTTCGCATACTAGACTTTAGGGGCTCAACTTTGAAGTATATTATGGGCATAGGCGCTAAAAATTGAAGTATGTTGGGGTTCGGGGTACGCTGGTTACGGTTTAGGGATTCAGTGGTTTGGGGGCTTGGGGTCTAGGAGTTCGGGGTTTTAGGGGTTTGGGGTTTGGGGTTTAGGATCTAGAGTCTAGGGCTTTTGGGTTTGGGGTTTTGGGGCTTACGGTTTTGGGATAGGATGCCCTAAGCCCTAAACCTGCGAAGGTCCTTTGGAGAAAAGGTGCTCAGGGGGACTATAACCCCAACATATAGCCTATTATAATACAGTAGTTTCCATTTTCTTTTCCATGATCCCTATACCACCCCCATAGCCCCAATAAAAAGATCTGCGAAGGGCAGAGGATGCTGCTTTCGGCCTCCGCCACGAAGAGGCCCTAAACCCTAAACCCAAAACCCAAAACCAAAACCCAAAACCCTAAACCCTAAACTCAAGCCCTACGTAAACCCAAAGGCAGTCGTCACATTGTGAGTTTGCAGCGGGCCTTTGCCATAGCGGGAAGGCAGGCCTCAGCAAGGAGGTCTATGGGCAACCCGCCACGGGCTCGGATAGGGTTTAGGGTTTAGGGTTTCTAGGACGCGCCATCAGCAGCGACTGCCCGCACCTGTTGCTTGTGTGAACCTGGCCCAGGGGGATCCAGGCAGCAAAAGGCAGTTTCCAGTAAGTAGGGTCCCCTGCTATCCCATAAAAAAAGAAGGCTAATTTTCTTTCTGCAATTGTAATATCAGGAGTTACCCGACCTTTGGACTCAGGTTCGGAGACTTCGGGAGCTTGTCATAGTGGCATTGCTACATATTGAAGAATACTGGAATCCTACATAGTACAGGCACATGTCACGAGGACCGTGGTGAATGCCCACAACTAAAAGGGTGGATGACAAGGTCTTTGTTTCAGGTTCAGGGTTCGGAGTGCATTTCGCCAAAGACCAAATTCATGTGTGCTCCAATGTTATAAATGTCTCCCAATATGTTTGAGCAACTGCAAGGAAAGATATCTTGCTTTGGTCGTCTGGGGGCGGTTTCTTCCAATCGGGAGCATTCCAGTTGTCCTTCTCGGGCAGGGCAGTACATTCACCAGCCCCTGCACCCTCAAATGCCACCCCCCCCACCCCGATTTTCAGCCCACAGGAGCTGGGGCAGTCCCTGTAAGGAGCATTTAGGAGATATAGGCAACGCATGGCAGACCAAAAAGAAAGAAAAATATAACTCGGAGCCTGAGCCACCCCGAGCCCCCTATGAGCCCCCTATAAGCCGCCTTAAGCCTCCTTAAGCCCCCTTAAGCCCCCTCAAGCCCCTTGTGAGCCCCCTCAAGCCTCTAAGCCCCCTAAGCCTCTTAAGCCCCCTAAGCCCCCAAGCGTTCAGGAGCTCAAAACGTGCGCCTGGCTTGCTCCGGCTCTCACAGCCATGCAGCAAGAGGCCCCTCCCTGCATAGGGATTATAGGGGCCATAGGGGCTAAAGTCTAAAGGGGGTTATATAGGGGATTCTATAGGGTTTAGGGTGTAGGATTTAGGGTTTACGGTCTAAACTCCTTAAAGGGTATGAGCGCCCACTAATGGAAAATCAAATAGAAAGAAAATGGAAACTTGGGGTTTACGGTAGTTTATTGGGTTTAGGGTTTGTGTGATCTATAGTCTAAACTCCTTAAAAGGGCGTTATATAAGCCATCATCTAGGGGACCATTATGGGGGTTACCAAGGGGATACTAGGAGTTTAGACTCTTGCTCATATGGTGGAGGGGATATGTTGGGGTATGTAGGGATATATAGAGTGTAGGGTTCAGGGGCTGGACTAAGGGATTCACTGTCGGGCTTAGGATTTATGGTGTGTAAGGTTTCGAGTTTACGGTTTCTGGTTTAGAGCCCTAAGCCCTAAACCCTAAGGGTTTCAAGTGTCAACTGAACTTGAATCTGGCCAGAGCTTTGGTAGTACAGGTCTAAAGCTGGTTGACCGCAAGCGGCTATACTGTTGGACCCGGATTTAGGATTTAGTGCGGCCGCGCCGCCCCTTACAAAAAAGGGATCCTCAATATTTTTCTGCCCTAATGTCAAAAACATCCAGCCCCCTAGTATGGAATAATCCCGAGATATTGCAGTATTCCTCCATGGGGATATTTACTATTGCACGGGGGAATGTTCTAACATTAGGGTTGAGGTGATTAGTTCAAAGCCACCCAAGGCCTTGTGGTCTCTTCGTTCCTATGGAAATCAAGAATGAAAGGGTTAGAAAAAAGGTTTAAGGGGTTTAGGCTTTGGGGGTTTTGGGCTATAGGGTTTGAGGGTTTTAGGGTTCAAGGGCTTGGGTTCGAATTTAAGGTTTGTATGTCGGGAAAATCCAAGTGATGGCCAGGTAATATCCCTTGTTTAGGGTTTAGGATATTAGCGTTTAGGGCTTTAGGGTTAGGGATGTAGGGCTTTAGGGTTTTAGGTTTAAGGTTCAGGGTTTTAGGGTGCAAGGTTTTAGGATTACGTAAGGTCTGTTGCTTGTCATTGTACAGATGACACGTGTATTTTTCTTGGTATACCTACCAAAATGTGTTTTCTTGGTTTACTTACCAAAATTTATAAGAGACGGACAAGCTTCGTAGAGAATAATGGGTAGGGCTTGGGCCTTGAACCCCAGGCCGTAAACCCTGGATAGTATGATCTGGACCTTGATATCTGAAGGCTGAGCCTTTAAAACCAATCGCTTTCTGACCTCATCACGAACTCCCCAAACAGCACCCCTGGTTACAACCCCATTGGGGTACCATTGGGGCTATATTGGGATAATGG
>CAJNIZ010006532.1:6956-17554 GCA_905231905.1 Symbiodinium pilosum | reverse complement strand
GACCGACCCCAGACTAGCAGGTCCACCACAGAAGAAAAAGTGTTCCCTTAGAACTTTGAGTTTGTAGTTGAGTTTGAGAGAAGTGAGCATGGCTCAATTGGCCATGATTTCGAACAAAAAGCTCAAACCCATCATCCTCTCCCGCGACAAGGTGAAGGATGAGAACAGAGTCCTTGCCGGCGGATCGCTACTGTGGATCGGCAGAGAATGTCGGCCAGACCTCGGCGCATCCTGCGCGGTGAGCATGTCGTGGTCCAAGGAGGGACCGACTGTTCGCAACATTAAATTCATCTGACCAAGAGACTAGGCAATAGCACTTGGTTGCGAAAGGTCATGGAAATGGCCAAGTTTGGGCTGACGAAGTCTGCCTTGAGGCAACTCTGTGGAACACCCCTTGACGGATGTGAAACTATCCCCAGAAGTAGCCAGAGTTGCCATGTAAAGGGCTAGTGCGTGCAGTCCATGTTCCTTGTGCAAGCTGAGCCGTGAGTGCAAGCATGTTGGATCCGAAGGCGCCTTGAGTCCCAAGCAGAAGAACAAGCCCGAACGCTTGCTGCGCTGTGTGCCGCTACGCACATGCATAGAGGTAAGAATCAGATATTTTGAGCAGCTGCAGGGCGGCTCTGTCACACTGCGCGAAAGGGGCAAAAAAACATTTGATGTTATTGAAGTCCCATGTTTGGACAAGTACACAAGTCTTCAGCTGACGGATTGGAATGCGGATGGAAAGCTGGATCTGTTTTCTCCACAGCCCGCACAAATTCAGAGATGGCTAGAAGCTTGATTCAGAAACGAATGCTGCTCCCTACTTGCAGGTTGTTTCAGGCTGTGGATTTCCGTATCAACAATCATGGCTTCGTTAAGTTAAGGAAGTTCAAGTAAGTGGCTGAATTGGAATGCAGATGGGGCTCAGGGATGAAGTGCATGGGCGCTATACTCTATCAGGAGTGTTAATGGTGAATGTTAAAATTCGTGACGTGGAATGGTCCGCACGGATGCAGTGCTTGGTTTGCATGCGGCTTGGCTGTCTAAGGAGCCTTGATTGCCAAAGCTAGAGGACAAACGCCTCCAATGGATGCCACCGAGCTGTTTCGCAGCTAAAGCCTAAGCCGTCCGAAGCAATGTCTCTGGAGCGTCGGAACGCTAGTACTGCTGGTAATGGCGCTGAGCCAGCAAAAGCCGAACCAATAACAGCATCCTTGACAAACCTCGAAATCGTAATGATCATAATGATTCCCATGAGAATAGGAGCAAAAAAAACAACGACAACAGCCGCAGTGGTAATGCGTAACAGGCGTCACAACAGTAACAGCAGCAACAACATTGAGAATGACATGATATCGGAATCATACCATATTTTTTTCGACGCCTTCCAATACGGACTGCAGCCACGTCACACTCCCCGAGTCAGCCCGGACCTGCGATTCCAGAACTATTAGGGCATAGCCGGGCATAGGGTCTTGAATTTGTGTAGGGAAAGAAGTCAGGATGGCGGCAATGCAGATTTTCATGTGGGCGACAAGTTCCCAGTTTGCACACCACTTCACGCTGTCTACGTTTCGAACAGCTACCAGTCGTCTAAACCTACCGGGCACTTTCCAAGCACGAGGAGGGCTTAGGCGAGAACATGTTGATGACGCTGTGATGCGACCCTCACTTTGGTTTTGCTGGGATGCATCCAACCTTCAAAACTGCAATTCCACAATCCTTGAACAGATGCTGTCCAGATAGATCTGCTTTGTCCAGCCCTTTATTCTGACACGGCAGAGGTGTGGGGTCTCTTCACAGATTAAGAGCATTTCACAGGCCATGCCATCTAGCATGGCAGCTTGTCGATCTGCTGCCTTGTTTTTAAGACGGGGGGGAAGACCACAACCGTAGCCGCGAAAGCCACGGAGTCGATGGCATGGCACCAGCCCTAGACCACTGGAACTTGAGATGAGCTAAAAGGTGGTTCCCCGCATTTGCAGCATTTCTTGAGCTGAGGCGTTTCTGGTGACCCCTATGTGGCGGGTTTGGCTGCTGGCGCTTGGCCAGCCCTGGCTCTGCCACTGCCAGATCAAGGCTTTGTGGCTTTCGCAAGACGGCTTTCGGATGGCAAAGCCAGAAGCACACAGTTCTCAGGTGATCACTCCCTCCTGGCTCCTCTCAAGGTTCCAGGGCAGGGGCAGGAGCTTGTACCGTCCGGCAGCCGTTTGAAACGCTCTCCAGCTGCTCGACTGCTCTTCGCCTTTCGAGGATCATGGGCTCCACTGCCACCTTTGGGGCGCCCTTTTACGGCGACGTGGTCATGGGCCGCTTGGTGACCTCCACCTGATTCTAGGACCTTTGCAGAGCTGCAGCGCCAATCTTTTACAGGTTTACGGCCAGTCCAAACACGAGGATGTTTACTGCAGCAAGGACTTGTCGTTTTGGAGCCGCGTGTCTTTCTGCCAACGCAAGCTGCAGCCGCCTCTCAGGACGACTACGACATCCCTGACCCTGAGACCTTCCAGACAGAGGGCAGCAGCTTCCGCAAGGTTGGGTATGCTGAGCCTGTCCCTGCATGCTGCCAGCTATTGCCAGCTGGCTCAATGAAAGTTGGTAGGTCAAGCTCTTGAACATCGTGATGGTGCGCCGGGGCAAGTGCTCCTTCACCACCAAGGTGGGATGATATGGTGTTCAAGCGGTGAGGCTTTTTGCGAGAGCTTCTTGCTGGCAGGTCCGGGTGGCACAGGCCAAGGGCGCCCATGCCGTGATCATCGTGGACCGCGAGGACTCTCCACTCACTGCGGAGAAGCTGGCCGACATCATCGTGGCCGATGATGGCTTCGGCAGCAATGTTTACATCCCATCCGCACCTCTCCGAGCTTTTGAAGCCCTGACAGCCTGATCCGCTGCCTCACATCGCCTCTGAGGTGCTCATCTCCAAGGAAGACGGCCAGGAGCTCATCAGTGCCGTCTCCAAAAAAACCGAGGCTCTTGGCGAAACTTGGAAAAAAGAGCCTCATTTGGCTTTTGGCAAAGCTGGTAGGTCGTGGTGGAATTGGCCTGGAACTTGCCGACAGATCGCGTGGTGACCATGGACATGTGGATGAGTTCGGGCTCAAGCCAGTCCATGCAGTTCCTCAAGGCGTTTTGAGCTTGCGAGCGCTTGAGAGAGCTGAGAGGTCAAGCCGGTGTCATGCCATCGACCCCACAGGAGTTTGCTCCAAAGCGAAGGGTACTCAACGAGGTGATGATTTTCAACCCGCATTATGTGCTGACCTCAGGATATCTCAGGATTTTCACTGTGTTTGATGACAGGGGGCGTGCGTGGCTCTCACGTCACGAGGCTGTCTTTTCAATGGACACGAACAACCCAGTTTGCTGCCTAGATCGGTGTATGATGAAGATGCCTGTGCATGACTCTGATTGTGACTGCATTAAGGATGTCTATTCAGGGGTTTGCCTGGACAAGAAGGGCGAGTTTTGTGCAGAGGAGATGGGACATGTGGGGGATAAGATGCAAAACAGGCGCGGACAAAGGCGTGCGAGCCTCGCAGTGTCAGGACCCGGATGGCGCTGGCGACGTGACCGGCAAGGAGGTACGAGTCACTACAAGCTGCACCAAGCTGCACAACAGCAATGTCATTGGCAACACACTCGCGGCCTTCACCGGCTGGCAGGTGCTGGAGGAGGATGTGCGGCAGCTCTGCATCCACGAAGCCACCAAGGCACAGCAAAGTGCTTTTGCAATGCTGCCCATAAGCCAGTTCTCGTCTCAGCTTCCTTCCGCTTCCTACAACGCGCCTCAAAAGTCTGATAGGCTTGTACATATCTGCAAAATCTGGTCCGCGAAGGGTTGTTTGTAGCAGCAAAAGCCTTTGCTCGTCTCGCGTTCGCAGGTTGCCAGGACATTGCGACCACATGCGAAAGCCTCGAAGCTGTCAGAGCACCGATGTATGCTGGTGTGCAGGACAAGCATGGAGGTCAGCAAGAGTGGGCAACTTGTTGAGTGGCTTGGCATTGGGGAAAAAAAAGGGCGCGAGGAAAGTTGAAGACCAAGGTATGCGGAGAAGTACTGGGATTACATGGAGAAGTATCCGCAGAGGATCTTAGTAAGTGGGCAAAATGTTTTTAGCGCCCATGCTGTTTTCGCAGGTGCCCTGTGGACGGCACTGGCGCCAAACGCTTTGGCAGGGAGTGCTCCATTAACGTCATGAAGGAGGCCAAGTGTGGCTGGTGAGCTGGTGTCACACCACTCGAGCTGGAGTTTTGGAGGTCAAGGTGAATCCAGACGAGATCATCCAGTGCGCGATGACCACCCAGGAGGAGTCCTGCTGGCCAGTTGTCCAGTCCGCGGCAGCCTGGCAGACTAGCCGACTTTATTTTGTTATGGTGTTACTCCATCGTAAGAGTGCCGCCTTTCACAACATGGCCGACTTTATTTTGTCTTCGGCAAATTGGATGCCAGGAAGCTGAGGCAGCAGCTTCGGGACACTGCCGGGGGCTTTCAGAAATTCCCTTGAACACTTCGGTAACATCCTTCATTTCTCCCCTTGATTCCCGGAGGCCTGGTCGGACCAAGCAATCCGCGTGAACGGCTGGCGGTTCAAGGGGATCGTCACAGCCGACCTCGTCGTCCGAGCAGTCTGCTCTGGCTTCATCCACCAGTGCCCAGCTCAGAAAGCGCAAAGAGCCTCTGGATTTCCGAAGTCATTGCAAGGCCGCCAGAGTGCGCTCAACTGGTCGAGAAGCGCGATGTCTTTAGACCCTACATCCCGGCCCCCAGCGATGCTTGAGTTGCAGCATAGACGACCTGTAGCTTCTTTCATTTCATGTAGGTAGCTGTACTAGTAGCGACCTGTATATGAAAGAGTCTCTTTCTGAGGGAGGGGTGAGCTTCGGTGAGCTTTTGGCCTGGCTACTGGCCACCGTGGCACTGGGCTTCGCCTCTTGGACCAAAAGCGACGTTTTCTCTCGGTTCTCCCAACTCTTTTCTCTCAATCTCTCAGCTCAAGTGCTGATCTCAGGTCTGCATGCTCATGTACAAGCGGCTCGACCTTCACTTCACGACTTCACGAGTTCACGACTCAAGCCGTTCTTACTTCAGCTGCCTGTCAGGCGATACCTGAAAAAGGAGATGCGCAGCACCCTGAGGGAGGAGGCCGAGCCATTTTGCAAGAACTTCCACCCACTTTGCTCTGGTGCATTCTGGTGCACTGCAGGTCATGCTGGAGGTGCAGGCCCAGATGGGCGAGTATGCTCAGCTCCGGGGTGCGTAAACCTCATTTCGTCACTTCGTCTCACCTGCAAAAAGAATCTGAGCATCTGTGAGCCGCTTCTGACCACGTCACCCTGCCGCGTGGGCTTGAGATGGTGAAGCAGTACATGCACAGCATGCACAGCATGCACAGCATCACTTCAAAGATAGCACATAAACTTCCGGAAAGACCTAGAAAAAGCAAAAAGCAGCAGGCAGCAACGGGCAAGAGAGCAACAGGTAGCACTTGTTGTCTCCGATGCCATGGAAAACAACAGCCCGCCGAAGGGGGAAAATCAGCCCAGGCCGCGGGCGGCAGGACCCGGACAGCCGTTTGACTGCCTTTATGATAGGTCGAAAGTCGATGGCCCCGGCGAAGCACTCAGAGGGACTCCGTGCTCCGTGTCGCACTCCGGTTCGGTTTGGTGGTGTAAGGCTCGGCTCGCAGCTGGCCCTCACCGCTGCAGCTCGTACGAAAGCCCAGCAACAAGAGAACCTCTCTCTCTTTACACCACGTGCTTGCCAGCTGAGGCCTCCTATCCCCTCGTGGCCAACAATGTGAGGCTCCTCTGCGAGGAGAGCCTGCGGTCTGTGCTCTTCAAGTCCCTGTTTCACCACAACAGCGCGGAGAGCGAGGGTTGTGGTGCTGCTGTATGCCAGTGCCAGTGCCTGCAAGGCAGGGTGTCTTTTATGCCTCCGCTCCATTGTCACGGGGCGCGCCCAAAGCGCAGGGCTCACCGTTGAAGTCGAGATTGCGTGCGCGGGTCAGGCAGGCGAAGGCCAGCCGACGTCTGGGCTGCGCAATGGACTCCGATCAGGAACGGTGCTGTAACGCGAACATGCCCGGGCAGTCCTGCGGCGGCTGCCCTCTGGGCCTGATGACCATGCGCTGCTTGCTGAGTCCTAGCGGCACGCCGCCTCTCATCAACAATGCCTCATAGTACCTTCCTTTTCCTGCCCGGCCCTCCCTAACTGCTCTCTCACCTGGCCCTGCGAAAAGTCATCCCGCAGCCGCACTCGGTGTAGAGAGATGTCTCTTGTACATCCAATGACGTTTGACCGTCTTCAGTTGCAGAGAGATGTAGTGTACATACGCGTGAGGTGTCTTGAGGCCCTTAGAGCCCAGGCAGTACTGGAGAAGCCGTGTTTGCAGGGTCCGTCACAGGACAGTACGTACCAGAGCCGACTGCTATTTTGAGCCCCAATCGGAATAGCCGATTGAAAGGCGCAATTGTTCATAGCCAAGTTGCTATATGGAGTGGGTGGTCATATTCCCCAAAATGTACCTCAGAGTAGAGAGCATGATGGTGCAACGGACGAGACGATGGACTCATGGCCCCACAGGTTTAAGTGTCGAGGTCAGTGCCTTGAAATACTTGAAATAACAATTTGTACAGATAGTTTAATATGGGTGAGAAGGGATTACTTTTTTTGTGAGTGAGGATGAGGCAGGCAAGCGCGGCTTTAATTGTCACTGCCACTTTCTCAAAAACAGACGTACCCTCAGCGCAATAATAAGCCTGCCCGTATTTTCTCTCACTCATCAACATGCTCTGTTGGAGGGCTCCTCGGACTCTCTTCTGAAGCAGATAATTGGCGGAAGCTGCTTCAACATGTGGCCCTGCTTGAACTGCACGCATCCTATTCAGATTTTGACGTATCCTTAGATTAGATCCCTGTCAAAACCTTTGCATTCGCAGGGCACATGCCACCTGAACAATTACAACAAAGATTGTTGTGCAATCCTGACATGATTCTTACCTAAACTAGACAAGGCGGCCCAAAATGCTGCACTTGGTACTGTTTCGGGTGAGCTGCGGGAGATCCCATAACCAGCGCAGTGCGGGGGGAAGCTTCTAACACACACGCAAAAATCCTGGCTGTGCCCGATGGTTTTGAGGGAGAAACGGCGCTTCAAAAACACGCACGAAAACCGGCCAATGCCCCCTGGGAGAGGAACGGAGGAACGATGCTGGGTCGCCCTTGCCTGCTGCAGATACCGTAAAACCACCACAGCAATGGGAAGCTTCAAAAACAGGCACAAAAACTGGCCTATGTCAAATGACCCCTCAAGGACAAGAGGAGAACCCTGGAGGAGACAGATGAGCAATGATGCTGCTGACCCCCACTCACCGCCCCAACCCCACAAGATACCATTTATAACAGCTTCGCTCGTTGCTCGCTTTCCGTCATCCAGTGAAGCACCCCCGCTGAGCTAGGAAAGCGCCCAGTTGGATCAGATCGTTTTAATGAAGGAGTCTACCAAGGCTGTGCATGCAGACGAGAATGGTCGGCAACCAGGTGTGGAACGGTTGAGAGGCCAGTGCACTCTCGGGGTCATGCTAATGCCTGTGGTCCGTTGGGTACACTGCATTCGGCGGCTCGGAAAATCAGGACAACTATTTAGGGTTTAGGGAAACCATGGGGAAGAAGATAAACGTCTGCGTCCTAACCCTTGCAGATCGCAGTGGCTGAAAAATAACTGCACAGCCTGGTAGGGAGGAGTCAGCTCCTCCGAGAAGCCAGCAGCCCTCAACATGGGACTTTCCTCCTCCATGTTGCCCAACGTTCTTCCTCAGTCGTCATCTGACTCTAAATCCAGGCAGATGTATCAGGTACCGCAGTGTTCCCCTCAGCTTTGACGAGCGGCTTCCGAACCTGTGGTCACCAGCCACGCTTGGCACACCATACATGCAGCCATAGATACAGAGGGAACGAGGCGCTCAGGATGCTGCCGCTCGGGCCTCTTGAGACCCGTCGCCTGCGCTCTGCACGGCCCTTGGGCGGGGTCAGCGCAGAGCCGCAGAGCATGAGAGCCATGAAGACTTCGGATTCCCATCCGAGTTTGTGGAGATGCGCCCATTCACCGGACTCGCTCCTGAGAGGAGGCAGGCGATCCATCTCTGGTCCCACTGTAACCCCACTGCCCATTGTACCCCATGCGAGCATCAGGCCCATTGTAGAGCTGGGCACCTTGACCACTGAGTTCACTGCCTGCCCTATAAACTCCTTCCACGCGGCTCCTTTCAACTGACACAACCCGTGTTCTCCATTGATCATCTATCACCCCTCCGCGCATTTGGCCATTTACCTCCACTGCAATAGTATGACTGTGGGCTGCACTGCTCGACCCTGATCTGCACAAGTGGGCTGGTAATGGTGGAGGAGGAGGTACGAACCCTGCTGAATCCTCAGCAGCATTAAGGTAGAGACCGAAACCATAAGGTCCTATTTTGGGAAATCCCTGAGGTTGCCCTGCTGTGAATAAGCAAGCACTTGTGCACAGGCTTGGTCTCATGTGTGTCACCGCAACGTTTTCCACTCAGGGGCCCCTTAGAGCCAGATCTACCGATCAGCGAGTTAGAGAGAAAAGTGAGCCATAGTTTTGCAGCCTGGGTTCTCGTCCATCTTGTCAGTTGGCACCGGAGCCCGGTTGGCACGATCACCGAGGACGAGGACATCTCCAGGAAGCTCCTTCGCTGGAGTGCTTTGTCGGCCGGTGAACAGGCCCTGAGAAGGCAGCTGCAGGCAGACCAGCCTGACCCAGACAACCGCCACGCGCAGTCTTCTGTTACAAGGCGGGTCAGCACTGCGAGGCAGCAGTGGCAGAAGGAGGAGCAGTACAACGACCTCACGGCAGCGATTCTCAGAAGCCTTAAGGTCCCGTTCAAGGACTTCTTCATCGAAAAGCACTTCAACGAGGCCAGCAGCGAGGAACCTGGAGCAGAGTCCGAGGAAGAGGAGGTCGTGTCCAGATCCAGGTCACCCAGGCCAAACGAGCGAGAGCAGGCTTCGTCGACCTCTACGGCCCGGTTCGCGGCTTCTTCTTCGGCGCGACCGTCGACAGTAATGACTACAAGTTCTGGCGGCCCGAGCTCATCAAGCAGGACTTCCAGATCTTCTGGCAGATTCTCCGGGGCAACTTAGCTCTACCTGTTTGAGGGTCGAGATGGCGGAAGAAGGTCAAGCTCCACCACTGCGAGACAGAGATCCGCCGCCAGGCTGGAACGGAGAACGGCCGGACACCTCATGGAAACCGTTCCTTCGAGACGTGGAGCTTTGGGAGGCGGTGACGGACCTCCCAAAGGCCAAGAGGGGAGTCAAGCTTGTTCAGGCCCTTAGCGGGCCCGCTAAGGAGGCCGTGCAGTCCTTGACGGTCAGCGACCTCATTGCCGAGGACGGGCTGAAGAAGGTCACGAAGGCGCTCAAGGATGCCTTTGCTCCATATCAGGAAACGGCGCTTCCGAGGGCAATGGAGTCTGCTATCTTCGGGGCAGCACGCTCGCACAAAGAGAGTCTGCCCGAGTACATTGTTAGATTCCAGCAGGCGCAGGCCACCTTGAGGTCTGAGGGCGTCGACCTTCCGAACAAAGCAGCGGGCTACCTTCTGTATCGCCAAGCCAATTTGGACCGCGATTCAGAGGCAAAGCTCACCACTTGGCTGCAAGAACCTCAGGAAGCTAGACCGGGTTTCAGCTGAAAGCAAGAAAGGCACGTTCTTTGGAGAGCAAGAGCCAGAGCAAGACGAGGAGGATGAATGGCGACACTTCCCCGTCTGGGACGAGGCCCAGGACGGCGTCGACCTGGACGAGAACGACGTCATCGACGAGGAGGACCTGGTGGACGTGCTCGCCAGCTACCAGGACGTTCGGCAGGCCTTGAAGCAGACCAGGAACGCCAGAGGCTTCTACCCCCCGCGCTTTCCAGGCACAAAGAGGGCAAGAAGGGCCACGGCAAGGGAAGCTCCTTTGGTCCAGTCCCTGGAAAGGGGAAAGGAAGCGGAAAGCAAGGCAAGGACAGAGGGATCACGATCCAGGAGCTGAAGTTGCGCACGCGGTGTAGGTCCTGTGGAAGGATCGGGCATTGGAGCAAGGAATGTCCGACTAACAGCTCATCACGTCCCTCGAGTTCCGCGGCAAGCTCTTCGTCTGCTCCCTCGACCGCGTCTGCTCAGGGCACCTCCTTCTACTGGGCTGGCAGAGACTCAGGTCCCGTGACGGAGTTTTTCACCGAGAGCGTTCCAGATGCAAAAGTGTCCTTCTTGACTTCAGACCACAGCAGTGCAGATGTGCCGTTCGTGGGTGTCATAACTTCGAGTGCGGAAGCCATTGTAGACACTGCAGCGCAAGAAGGTCTGATAGGTCGTCCCGCTCTTCTTCGTCTTTTCGAGGCGCTTAGGAAGTTTGGGCTGAAAGGGCGGTGGATGGGTGAAGCTTCGGAGGCACGGGGCATTGGAGGCGCGGCCAAGACCTTGGGGGTCGTGGAAGTTCCTGTGGGCATAGGGCGCGTTCCGGGAGTTGTGGCGCTTACGGTGGTGACCGAAGATGTTCCCTTTCTTCTTCCTGTAAACCTTTTGCGAGCTCTTAAGGCGAGC
>CAJNIZ010006531.1:0-17556 GCA_905231905.1 Symbiodinium pilosum | reverse complement strand
TAGTGTTTTCTTGGCGGTTGAACCTAGTAAGATAATATTCCTTATATAAAATACTATACCCCAAAAGGAGGATATAATCTTACTCTATATTGGGTACCATAGTATCCCCAAATAAAATACTACTCATGTGGGATATCGAGTCCGAGGGCCTCTGCTTCTTCGCGCTGAAGGCCGGCCCAGTACCTGAGGCACTCAGAAGAAGCTCCAACACCTACTCCTTGATTTTGGGGTCTAGGATTTAAGGAGTTTTCATACCTGGCCCGGGCCCCCTGTGCAGATTTCCAAGGGTGGGGTAATGTGTCTCACGCCTGCCCCAATGAAGATGCCCCCTTTTTGGGGGGGACTTTACGGCCATGCAAGGCCTGATGCAGCCTAGCCCTAGCGGCGGGATGGGTTTAGGTGAGGCGGTATGGAGTCTAGATTTCCTAGGTGCTGGAATCAAACTGCCAAACAACGCCGAGAAGAACCCTACCACTGCTAACATGCGAAAGTAGCGTAACTTTGAGAGAACACCGTTTGCAGATACCAGTTTCCGTAGTCGACAGAATTTGCGGGGTTACCGCTCCATGTGCGGAGTTATACCCTGCAAACCCTACACCTTAAACCAAACCCTAGGCTTTAGTTCCTGTTTAGGGCTCAACCGCCCGGGCACAAGTAGGGAATAGGGGAATGAACAAGTCCACCGGAATCACTACATCATTTTAGGTTTAGGATTTTGGGTAGGGAATGGGGGACTATATTATGGGGTTACCTAAACCCTGGAGGGATCCAAGCCCTCATTCCGTATAAAGTGAGAGCTAGGACAAAGCTGCACAGTTGCCATGTGCCAGTTCCCCTGAGGAAGATTGTTCAAGGTCATAGTCCCCCTGAAGTAGATAGAATATGGGCTATATGGGAATCTCATTGTAATGTACCCAAAGCCATATTCTATCTACTTAAGGGGACTAAAAGGTTTAAGGTTTACGGCTTGCAGCTTCCACCATATAGAGCTACTGTCAGTACTTCCTTCTTAATTAACGAGAATGCATCTGAAGGACGATGGTGAACTACCCAAGGGACCACGCTATCCTCCCTTCATGGCAGCTTGGTAACCCCAATATTGACAGTAGCTCATAGAAGCCCAAATACCCCTATATACCCCAAAACAAAGTTTCCATCGCATTTCCTTTTTCTTTTCCACTTGATTCTCCGTTTTCTTTCCCATCCCCTGGCAGTAGCTCATGAAGGCCTGCCAAAAGCCTGCGAATACTGACCATTTCACTTGAGTGCGCCCTACGAACAGACCGGCTGATACCATGCTACAGCCAGAAAACCCCCCTAGACCCTAAACCCCTCAAGCCCTAAACCCTAAACCCTAAAGCCTAAAAAAGGGAGAGGTGTAGGGTATACAAGGTTGTGCAACCACGACTGCTGCTGTGTGATTGTTATCACGGAGATGGTTCTTGATTCTATTGCTATGATGCTACTTTTCAAGCCGTCGTAAGCTTGACCGCTGTTGAGACCCCGAATCTTGAAACATCCAAACAAGCCCAAACATGCCAGTAAAAGGATTCGGGGTCAGTAGATTGGAAGGGGGTCCAAAAACGGGGACGGCTAAACGGCTAAACCATTCCAAGCCCCACATTTGAAACCCCAAACCCTTGTGCCCCCGACCTGCATGTGGGGCATGTGGGTATTTCCCAGGATAGCCCCTACACGATCACTAATTGGGACCCGTAGAATTCCTTTAGAATCTCCAGATGCCCGAAGGGTAGCTGAAAATGACCCTCTTTTAAACAACTCCCACGCGTCCCACTTTACGAGCACTTGCTTCGATGACTACCCTCGTCCGTAAACCCAATATCCTGATCCCTAGGACCCATCTGAAACCCTGAACCCAAAACCCTGAATCCTAAACCCCAACCATTAAACCATCGACCTCAAAACCCCAAACATTCAGTACTGCCCCCCCCCTCAGTAACAGTTGGATAAAATTATAATATGGTTATATATAGCCCTTAATAGGACCCCTAATATAGACTGTTACTGGGGGGGGGCAGTACCCAACCTAAACCTTACATATCCGGGGCACTGCAGAAGCAATGCCAAGGCGGAAGCAGCCAGCGCGGCCTTCGCAGCGGCCTTTGAAGACACGAGACATCAAGGCAGGTGCAAGTTGAAGGTACAGGGCTTTGGGTTCAGGATTTTAGGGCTCAGGATTCCGGATTTAGGCTTAGGATGTAGTGCACAGGGCTTAGGGTTTAGGATGTGGGGTGTGTTATTAGTAGGAAATGAACAGAACATCGAAATTGCCAACCCTCTCCAAGGGTCCATGTGTCCAACAGTAACACTAAACCCTAGATGGTAGTTTCCTCAAATAAGGGGACCCCAATATAGACCTCAATATATTATAATCCTTGCTATGGGAACCATCCCCAAAAAAGGTATCCCTAATTTTAGGAGACCGCTAGATCCTAAACCCCAAACACTGGGGTGATGGTAACTGTGCTGCAAGTTTTGGGGGGAGTAGATATGCGATCTCCCAAACCCTAAAACCCAACAAACTTCGGGAGATGCAACTCACCCTCAAAGGGCCCCTTTACACAAGCCTTGTATGAAACTTCTATGAATTTACCCACCCCCAGACCCTCAACCCTCAACGGTAACCTCAGCCTTACATAGGGGCACGCAACTAGTCACTGGTTTAAACCCTAAACTCTGGGGAAAGGGTACAAGGTCTGGGGGGTTTAAGGAGTGGAGTGTCTGGCATCTCCGCCTCAAATGACCAGGAGGGAATATTAGAGTAATATTGGGGTTATATTGGGGTTAAATTGGGGTCATATTAGGGTTATATTAGGACTATTTTGGTGCTATATTAGGGTTATATTAGGTCATCTGTGGAACTGCTGGAATAAGCCCTAAATGACACAACTTACTCACGGGTTCTCAGTAGGGGATGATGTAATGGATCTGTCCTGTCCATGCAATAGTACTACAAGTCAAACTTGTAGTTGTACCTATTTTCCCAAGCTCCCCTACCAAACCCCTCACACAAGACCCCAAACCCGAAACTCACTTTTAGACGCCGGGAGCCTCGTCCACGAAGTGCGTTGCCAAAGCAAGGACCCCTTTCGCCGGTTCAGATTTTGGTCCTATGGTAGGGTACTTGAAGCTTCCTTGGGCTTGGAAACTACTTCAAACCGGGCCTTAGACCCTACTTATCATCAAGGTAGCCTGCAAAGGTGCAGCTAAGGGGCATTTTAAGTAGGATTAGAAGCCCCGGTATAACTAGTTGCTCAGTCCCATGAACCAATTTCTAATGTAGGGCATAAGGTTTCTCAATGAATCTTCGGGATTCGCACATAGGAAGGTTGTGTGCCTGTGTACATTGGGCAAAAGAACTTTAAAAGGCTTTGTGGGGCTAAACTGGTCGCCCAAAGTAGGTTCAACAAATGGCCCAAAACCGATTCAAAGAGCCAAAAAGGCAATACGCTTGGGGCTCACACATAAGGAACACGTCCTTTATCGCCAGGGCTGGACTACTCTTACCAACAAAATAGGGGGACCCCAAGATACTACAATCCTTATTCTTGGGACC
This sequence comes from Symbiodinium pilosum, assembly GCA_905231905.1. Taxonomy (NCBI): domain Eukaryota; class Dinophyceae; order Suessiales; family Symbiodiniaceae; genus Symbiodinium; species Symbiodinium pilosum. The sequence continues at coordinate 13,979 of CAJNIZ010006531.1, read as the reverse complement.
CCCAAACTGGTACCCCTAATTTTGGGAAACCCTTCACCCGGTATCCCCTATACACCCCTTTATATACCCTATATCCCCCTTTAAAGGTATCCCCTAATTTTGGGGAAAGTCCCATCTCACATCAGCTTTTACAGTTCAAGCTCTTTAAGGCAGGCATCTGGGTCACCGAAGGAGACCTTGCAACAGTGCGTCAAAAGAAGACAAAGGGCTTAAGTTTAGGGTTTAGAGTTCAGCGTTCATCAAAGTAACATCAAAGTAACATCAACGGAGAAAAAAAAAAACTGCAGGTATTCAGACCCACATGCGCCACAGGCGCGGCATAGAACGCCCTGAGCGCCGAATTCCATGAAAACTCTGACCCCAAAAGACCCTTCATGTAGGCACGACATTCTGAATAGCTGTTGAGACACCATCCGTTCCTAATGCTGTTAACTACCATATAGAAGCTGTTGATGTATGATCCCTATATAACCCACCAAACAAATGCCTATATAACTCCCATCATCCCTATATCATCCCTGTAATTCCTATAATCCCTGAAAAATTCCGATATAATTTCTACAATCCCTTTTTCATCCCCATAAAATTCCTATAACCGCTAACAAAATTCATATATAATTCCTATAACCCCTGTATAATCCCTATATAATCCCCATATAACCCTGCAAGCCCCAAGCCTCGCCAAGACTGAATCCGGAACCCCAAACTTACTGAAGCTTAGTAGGGAATAAGGGAATATAATCCCTACATGGTCCCTATATAACATATTCCCTGATTCCCTACTAGCCCTAAAGCCCTGAACCCTAAAATTTTCCCTTATTCCCTACTACCATCCATGTTCCTCTATTCCCTACTAATGCCCAGTAAGACCCTAAACCTTAAAACCAAGCACAGATCACTTCAAGAGGGGCCTTCGCCAACCAAGGCGAAGGCAGGTTGCACACGGAGGCGCTCACGGACGAAGCCCGGGATCTTTGCGGTTGGGGGCTTGGTCTAGGATTCAAGGTGTAGGGTTCATAGGGTTTAGGGTTTAGGGTAGGGTTTAAGGTTTTAAGGTTTAGGGCTTAGGATTCTAAGTTTAGGTTTAGGGCTTAGGAAAGAGCAGGGATGCCAGTTCAATGGAGCGGCAAGGCCTTTACATCCATGCAAATGGTGTTATTCATGCGGGGGCTCGGGAGTTTCCAGAAATAGGGTCCGTCTTGCTGTCATCCCTAGTATAAGGGCCCATAAAAAAGGCGCTCCTGATGTCTGGAAACTGCCATGTAAGGTAGGGGATTTCCCATATGAACCCCAGACCACAAACCGTGTAACGTAGGGTTCGCCGGGTTTGTGTGGAGATGTCTGGCTTGTGAGTCTCAAGGCCAGATGTTTCTCAAAGACAAAAAGAGGACAATCGCTGGGCTTATAGGCATACAAAGGCTGTAAAAAGGGTTGGAGAATGTTCTTTTGAGGAAGCTTCACGAACCTTGGATACTTGCGATTTGGGGTCCTAGTAGTTGTTGTAGAGGTGTTGGGGCTTAGGGTTTAGGGGAAGTACATGAATGTCGGCTATGCGCACCCGTAGAGTAATAAATGCCTCGGTATACTGCTATACAAATGCTGATCCCAAGACCCTAAACCCTGAACTGTAAACCACAATCACTGGTTTGGAAGCTAATTAATTCAGTATAAGCCTGGATATCAGTGCGCACAATCCATTGGAAGTCGATTCTTGAATGTGCCCCCTTGCCAGGCAACTGAGCAATTCTCATAGGCACATGTCTTTTGCGCGGCAACCCGCTGTCAACTCAGGCTACCTGATGGTCTCCAAATTGGATTCAACTCTGTCCCCTAGAGTGACGGCACCAAGTAATCATATACCTACGCCCCTTACAGTCTTTGGCGCATGCAACACGGACGCCACAAGATCAACTTGCATGTTCCAAGCCCCAAACCCGGAACAACTCAAATGAGCTATAGTCTAAACTCATTAAAAGGGGTTTTATATGGGATTATATAGGGCGGCATTGTAGGGACTAGTAATGTTGTGGCCCGATTAGTGTGGGGGGTCTCAATTCTTGCGAAACTTCGCCGAAACTATTCATAACCCCTTGATTCGTTTGGGGGGCCTTAATTGTGCGAAGTTGCGCAATAAATGAATTCTGAGAATATCCAACCGTTTCCTGTTCTATTTTAATTAACACCTACGATCTAGATTGGGGCTGATCCCTCCTATTGACTTTAATTAACATTAAAACCATGGGTTGTTTGGGGGGGTACCCCCCCCCCCCTACACTAAAAGGGCCGCCATATTCGTTTGGGGGGGGGACTGGGAGTTCTGACTACAGCGGAGATGACCCGACAAAACTCGGATACTTTTGTTGGGCATCATACGGGGATCATTGCAGGGATCCACTCTCCCCGCCTAAGCCCCAAATCCCCAAAACCCTACACCGTAAACCCCTACACCCTAAACCCCTACACTCCTAAACTCCTAACTAAACCCTACACCCCTCAACCCCGAAGCCCTTAAACCCCTAACCCTAAACCCTTGAACCCTAAACCATCAACCCCTAAACCCCTGAAAAACTTAAACCCCTAAACCGTATCCTAAACCCTGAAACCCCTCAACCCCTTAAACCCCTAAACCCTATTGCCTGAGAAATATCGCCGGCTTGCAGCATCTCGGGCGATAAGTCGAGGTTCAGGCTAAAGCAGACCTCATGTTGGGGTTTTATAGGGGGTTAGATTGGGGTTTGAGGTCTAGGGTTTAGGGTTTAGGGTTTAGGGTTTTAGGCTTTGGGGTTTAAGGTTTAGGGTTTAGGATTTGGGGTTTAGGGTTAGGGAGTTTATGGGGTTATGTAGGGGTTATATTGGGATAATGGAAAATAAAATGGAAACCAAAGGTTATATAGGTTTATATAGGGGTTATATTGGGATGATGGACAATGAAATGGAAGCCACTATAGCATGTTGGGGTAATATGGGGCTATATAGGGATAATGGACTTACGGGTGCTGAAGAAGGTTTAGGGGTTTAGGATTAATGCGTTTTGAGGCTTAGGGTTAAGGCGTTTTGGGGTTTAGGCGTTTTGGGGTTTAGGGTTTAGGCGTTTTGGGGTTTAGGTTTATGCGTTTTCGGGTTTAGGGTTTGGGGTTTAGCGGTTTGGGGTTTTTGGGTTTAGGGTTTAGGGGTTTCAAATGCGCCCCAGACCAAATCAGCCCGTAGGCGATTTTGCTTCAGACTACACTAAAGTATTACATATCCCCCCGCCTCCCCCGGAGTGCCAAAATTCTGGGGTTTAGGGTTTAGGGGGTTTAGGGCTTTTAGGGTTTAGGGTTTAGGGTTTAGCGTGTAGAGAGAATCAGTAGGTCCTTAGGCAGCGGCTTAGGGTTTAGGATTTAGGGTTTAGGGCCATTTGGATTTATTTGGTGGGCATTCAAGGAGTTCGGGGTTGAGGTTATTAGAAGGGACCCCTTATCCCATTGCCTGAGATACCTCATGTAAAGCGAGTATCTAATCCCTATACACAGAAGGTGTTCCCCACCTAGCCCCTCCTAAGCCCTAGAGGAAGAGTGGAAAGTGGAAAAGAAAATGGAAACTACTATGGGACTTTAAGGCTTAGGCTTCGGGGCTGGGACTGGAGTATCTACATCCGGGTTCACTCTGACACTTGCCCTTTGCTTCAGGCTTAGGGGTTTACGGGTTTAGGGGTTTAGGGGCTTAGGAGTTTAAGAGTTTAGGAGTTTAGGAGTTTAAGGGTTTAGGGTTTTAAGGGGTTAAGGGGTTTAGGGTTTAGGGGTTTAAGGTTTTTGAGTCTAGGGCCCCTGAACTCACAGCAGTACCACTGTCTAGGATTCGGATGTGCGTCAGTCTGAACTTGAGGATGTCAGGGTTTTACAAGAAGGGGTCCAAAATTAGTACCCAGAACGATTTTATGACACCAATAGGGTCCTAATTTGGCTGGTGGGGTTACCTGTTTTTATGATTATCGTACTTGCATCTTTAGATGCTTCACCGCACATAGTTGAGGGTTGGGGCTCAGAAGGAATTAACGTTAAAAGCGTCCAGGAATAGATTTTTAGGTTTGCGCGTAAGGTTTCCAGATTCAGAATTCAAGTTCAAGGTTAGCAATGCGTAGTTCCCTCCCCTGATGATAAACACCCCCGCCCCCTACTAATAAGATTCCCCATACTATACATGGTACTACAGTGGAGGCAATTTTTCACTAGCAGCGGGGGCTTGTTATTAATTGGAGGGGGTTATGAGGCTACCTACTACCTCTGCCTTCAACCGTTCCTTATTGGGTTTTCTTTCATGCCGATCTTTGCGAGTGGACCATGTCACCTAGGAACTCATTTGTTTCGAAAATGTTTTTGGAACATCTTAGTCTATACCCTATAAGGTTCATAAGGTAATGATATTGGATATTGGTGATTATCAGACTTCTGAAGCATTCTGGCACGCTGCAAGAGACACACTCCACTAAACTGGCAAACCCACAGATGCAGATACCAACATTGTAGCATTGTAGGAACATAGTCCTTTGTCAATAAGTACATCGGGCATGTGGAATTGTTTGAGGTTGAGGCTTGTTTGCGGTCGCTGTGTCTGGATGTAGAGTCTTTTGGCTAATAATTTTACGCTGTGCAACTCAGCTTCTTGTGTTTCCTTCTTCCTAAACCCTAAACCCTAAACCTACTATTCAGAAATCAGTTCATCTTCCTTGCGGAATTTTGGTGTAGAGATGAGGAAGAGGTTTCTAACAATGATCCAATCCTCCGTTTAAGTACTAACCCTTAGGTAATAGTGAGCATTATGGATAATAAGGAATATATTATGGTCCTCTTCTATTCCTATTATACCACTATTACAGGGTGGGGGGGGTCCTCCTTTACTAACCCTCTTGTAAAGATACAGTGGAGCGTCAAGCTCTCAACTTCCAAACCCTAAAACCTAAACCCTAAGCCCCTAAACCTGTAAACCCTAAACCCTAAGTCCCGGAAGCCTAAAAAACTCCACAAAGGAAACATCTGCAAGGTTTTAGGGTTTAGGGATTAGGCTTTAGGCTTCATTGGCTTAGGGTATTAGAGTTTAGCGTTTAAGCTTCAGGCGTCTAGGATTTAGGGGCGAAAGGGCTTAGGGCTTATAGTGTTTGGGGGTTTAAAAATTTAATATAAGATAGTAGTTTCCATTCTATTTTCCATTCTCCCAATATATACCCTATAATCCCTATATAAACCATTATAGTAGTTTCCATTTTCTTTTCCAGTATCCCAATATAACCCCAATACCCTCTTATGCGTTCTGGGCTTAGGGCTGCCCAGTTGCCAAGAGACGCCTTTGGATTTACTGGTGGCGGGTAGGCCATGGAGGAATGGATTCCTACAGTAANNCCCCCCTAAAATTAAATACTCCCATTATGTGTTATATTAATAAAGTTTGAGAAAAAACATACCGGGGGGAGGGGGGGGCGTTTAATATTAGGGGTCTGAACCCTTCAATCCTCAACCATACGTGGAGGTTTCCCAAAAGTAGGGGTACCCTTTTTGGGGTCCCCGTCATAAGGATTTTAAGATATTGGGGCTTATATTGAGGTTCCAATATAAAGGGAAACGACCACATATTCCGCGCATGAAAAAAAATCATCAACATCTGTTCGATTGCCTCATTCCCTGCTGACCACAACTAAGTTACGTGTGGAGCTTGAATGAAACCTTTATCACTGAGTCCCATTGTGCATGGCGGAAATCTTGCCCTACTCTATATAACCCCAACACTGCTAGTTACAGTACGTTGGGGATAGTAACTCAACTTCCTGAAAATGATTGGTTTCTTGCATTCACAGTCTTTGAATCTCTCTATGTACTGTTTCTTGGCTGGAGGTGCAATGCCAACTGGATATTCCGTACCACCGCCGTGCCGTCCAGATTCTCGGCTCCTGGGTGTTCCAGTACGATTCGCTTCCTTCCAGGCCGCCATGGCGAGGGTCAGAAACGTGTTCAAGGCCAGCGTGAACATAGACTGTGTAGGCAACATGGCCATCGCATGCAGACGTCTTGGTAGAATCTTCCTGAGGCAGTGTTACAACTGCGGAACACACTTGACCTCGCCTGCATTGTCCACGATTTTTGACTTTCTCAAGTTCCGTAGCATATGCTCTATGCCAGGCGTGGCATAGCCGCATCGAAGAAGCCGCCACAGGCCCAGGCCCACACATGAGCTATAGTCTATACTCCGAGTATCCCCGCTAATCACCCCTATCATACGCCCCTGAATATTTCCCTATATAACCATTCAAGCAGTTTTGACTACAGCTCACAGCTCACATCAAGATCTACACCTGAAAGCATCGATTATATGAGTCAGGTGGCATCTAGCGCGATCCAGTTGCAGGTGATCACCTGGCATGGCTCCATGATCCAAAACAGCCCAAGGCGTGTATGGTTTAGGGTGTAGGGATGCTTCTCAGAATTGGGCCCGAACCTTAAATCCTAAACCCAAACCCTAGGGGTACCCTGAGGAACCCCAAGGGATATGTAAGCATCATAATAAGGGATTATGAGTGAATAGTAGGTTCATGCATGCAGTATTCAAGCGTGCCTTCACGGAACTCCAACAGGAAAGAAAGAAAGAAGGGGGTTATGGGAATCCTTATGAGGGGGTTTCTAGGGATTCTTGCCAGAGAAAAAACCCATGCAAGGATGTAGATAAGTAGAATAAGGTTAAGGGTTTGGCTTTGGGGTTTAGGGCACGAATGATTGGAATAGTGGAAAACCCAATGGAATAGATAATGGACAATCGCAGCAGGCATCCCCCGAAGCACTGGAACCCACTCCGGAATCAACCCCTAAACTTTAAACCCTAAACCCCTTAGATTTAGGTGTTAGAAGGTGTAAGACCCCAAAACTGAAATTACGGAGAAAAAATGAAGGGCAAGCTGACTTTATACAGGGGCTTCTATGGACTGCAACGTGGGTCATTCTCAAAATTATGGGCTCCTTTGGTTATGAATTATATTACGAAACCTCAAATTTTGGGGTACCAAAATCGGACCCTAATTTTGGGAACTCCCCACCCTAAACCCTAAACCCTCCATGTAGGGACCTGAATCGTTAGCGTAGGGTCTGGAGGTGTATTCTATAGCTGTACCAGGATTTCACAGGGATTTTTTTTGCTGAGAATGATTCAGATTCAGGTTTAGGGTGTAGGGTTTAGGGCTGATGGTTTAGGATATCAGGGGTTGCTCTCCACAAAAACTGGAGCTCCCGTTCACCAAGCCCCCTAGAGGCAATCCTGAGCTACCTCAAGGTCCGAAAATTCTACAATGACCTACAGTAAGTCAGGTATAAGCACGAGGTGGTGCAAGAGAATCCTAAACCCTAAACCCTAAATCCTAAACCCTCAACCCTCAACCCTAAACTCTAAGTCCTAAAACCCTAAACCCTAAACCCTAAATCCTAAACCCTAAACCCTAAACCCTAAATCCAAAATCCTTCAGATCCCTAGACGCCGGTAAAGCTCAAAGTCTGAAGGGATGCTAGGCCTAGGCCTCGGTTTTAGGGTTTAGGATTTAGGGTTTAGGGTTTAGGGTTTTAGGACTTAGAGTTTAGGACTTAGGGTTTGGGGTTTAGGATTTAGGGTTTAGGGTTTAGGGCTTAGGATCTTGAAGCCTACATCCTACACCCAAGTCCTAAGTCCTAGCCCCTAAGCCCTATAGGGTTTAGGGGCCCTAAGCCCTGAATCCCCTTAATCCTATCAAGCCAGAACGCGCCAATACTCCTACTCTCCTACTCCCTAACCTTCTACCTGCTATAGTCTCAGACTAAACCTACGTAAACTCTGAACCTCGGACATATATAACCTCAAACCCTGGACCCTAGACCTTAAAGTCTCAACGGTAAACAATCCCCAAACCTATACCGTAAACCCCTAAACCCATATACCCTAAACCCTAAACCCCAACCCCTGAACCCTTATACCCTTACACCCTATACCAGCCTGCACACGCCGTCCCAAAGCTGTCGAAAAGGCTTCGGATGCTTCTGCCAGATCATGCTCTGGATTGTTGTTGCCCTGACCACTTGGGTTGGCGTTTGTGATGTTGGTTTAGGGAAGGGTTTAGGGTTTAGGGGTGTAGTGTTTAGGTCCGATTTGGGATAATGAAACATAAAATGGAAACTACTCTGGTATAGTATGGTATATAATAAAAAGAAGAGTGGAAAATAACATGGAAACTACAATTTAGGGTTTAAGGGTTTAGGGGTTGGCATTTGGGATGTTGGTATGATTTCCCATTGATGTTATAACGGCTCGAATAGCAATCTTCTTGCAAAGGGCCTCTAAAGGCCAACCCCCAAAGAGCTTTTGGGTTTGGAGTGCGGGGGATTAGCCATTGACGGCTCATACAATTGGAGCTTTGCGTTCTGGGCAGCCAGCGTGTCGGGCTAGGGATTGTGTGTTGGGGCTGTTGTCGCCAAAAGCCACGAGGCGTGAAAATTGTACAGGATTATAAGATCCAGGAACCTACTTCCGGAAACGCATTTGGGCAGACATATGCATGATCCTAGTTCTGACACACCCCGTGACAGCACAAGGGTCTGGAATTCAGCACGTAATAGCCGATTCCGCCCGTGACACCTCCGGCCCCCACCGAAGATTATTGATAATGGAACATAAAATGGAAACTACTCTGTTCTAGTATGGTAGATACATAGGGGCTATAAAAAGAATCATGGAAAATAAAATGGAAACTGCAATTGCCACGGCTATCGCGGGTTGCCTGGTTTCTGCTGGGCCGAGAGCTATGGTATGAGGATGTAGGAGGAATTCCACTGCTGCAGGGTCACTGCAGGACAGGTAATGCAGTTGAATTGTCTGCATTGAAATAAATTAGGTCTACAGGCACCGCGTATTTCTCTGCGTACCTATGAAGCTTCCACCATATTGAGCTGCAGTCAATATTTCCCATGTGATGAACAGACACGGGCTCCTAACAAAAAACATATTAAGGCTATACTAAACTACGAAAGGGACCCCAATATCCACCCTTTATGGCCCCTTGGTAACCCTAGAATTCCATTGCATACCGAAAAAACTGGGATTACTCCTCTTGTTCAAATGCCATGTCAATTTAGCTCTCGATTACAAAGCTTTCCATTTCCTTTTCACGTCCCCTACCCAGACCCCCTAAAGGATCCAAAAAATTGAACCCCCTAATAACCTCTTTGTTTCCGCAACGTAGCAATGGGTTCATATTGGGGGGGGGGGTCAATTTGTTGGATCCCCTAGGAGGTCTGGTAAACAATAACACACGAAGCAAAGGCTGGCTCTGAACCTTCCACCAAATAATCCAAGCCTACAACCTCAAACCATAAACCCGACACGGTTTAGGGTTTAGGCTTTAGGGTTTGGGGTTAGGCTTTAAGGTTTAGGGTGTAGGTGTACAACAAGCTACAGCCGCAGAGCCCCGGGAAGAGAACCCCCCGACGAGCCTGCTGCCACTGAACCACACAGCGACCTGCGCATTCAATAACAGCAATGTACGAGCACCATGCCTATGATTCATATGATCCTCCAATGACTCCAGTAGGATACTTGTTATGGGTGTTGGGGCTACTAAAGTTGAAACCGAACGCTGACAAGGCAATGTCCCCTGTTGTGTGGTACTCGGTACTCAGTACCTGATCAGGAAGCCGTAGATTAACACTTGCTTCACAGGCGGCACTCCTCTGACCATACACGCTTTCTAGGTTGAAGATGCTTACCATCAGTAAGCAAAACGCCCAAGGTGGCTGGGTTACTGCTGAGGAAACCAAATTCAGAAACAATGATGTGGATGTGGCAGTTTCCATTCGTGCGGAGCCCTACTATAAACCCCAAAATATTGCTCCTCACTCGGGATCCCCAAAGAAGGGACGCCTAAATTTGAGAAACCCTAGCCCTCATAACCAACTGTAAAATTCCAGTGTCCATGTCATGTTCCGTGTTCTTTTTCTCATTTGATTCTCCATTACTGGGCTCTAAACCGGCAAGTACAGAACAATATAATTGCCTTCTCATAACCTGAGTCCCTTAAACCCTAAACCCCCAATCCTAAACCCCAAAGTTTGAGTCCTTCAATAGCAGCCAAGGTGAAGCAACAGCCCAGGCCTGCACCCTGAAACCCTCAACAAACTAATGTTTTAGGCTTAGATTTCAAGATTGAAGGTTTGGGGTTTAAGGTTTAGGGCGTCCTGTCGCGCGACGGCTGGAAGCACTATGTGGACGTGGCGCCCCAACACACCCTAGGGTGTGGGTTGGGGGGGCCTTTTTTTTTGCGAAGGCACATCGCAGCCCAACAACCGGAAACTGTGTGCTGTCCCCCCACCCCCTGCTAGCGGGAATCCGCCCAACCTTTCTCCTGTCTTGGCGCCTTACACCATTTGAAATGTCAGGGTAAGATGTGAAAGCTCTGTTGTTGGAAAAGAAAGGTTTAGTGTCTAGGGATAAGGTCTAGGGTTTAGGGGGTGCTGCTGCACAAGCCTGAACACTGACCATACGACCTTTTTATAGTCTAATTTAGGTACACAATGCCATAATTGCACAACGCGGGAATCTAGGACAGGACAGGACCACGATATCAGCAACGCGGGCCACGGTGTGCATTCCGCCGTGTGTCGCAGGATCAGCTTGCGTGCACATGCTGACGGGACGCGCCTAGCTAAGGGAATCCCCAGCATTCCGGAGAAGTCTGAACAAGTAGACAGCATGTCGGGTGCAGCTTCGGATTGTAATTTACAGCACGAAGCCAACTACTTTGGAATTGAGACGATAGCCATAGCGTGTGAACTCCCGAGCGAACACCGCAGTTGGCACGTTGTCCTTTCTTTCAAGAACACCTTTTTTCAGTCGGATCTCCTTCGAGGGCTGCCAGGATCAAGTTTTCGCGCCAAGAGCGGCCGGCTAGTACCACATGTAAAGATGTTGCTGCATTGCTGGGTTGAGGCAGCTGTCATTCTCAATGCGCTTTAGCATGAGTACGAGGCGGCAAAAAAAAAGAGCGATAGAACTGGGACGTACTGCTTTTGTAGAAGGCTTTCTCTTGATGTGTGACATGATGGTGTGCCAGCTTAAGCTGAGCACAGGCCTGCAGCCAGTTAGCAATGCCAACATTATACATGGCGGAGCCTCGCTCCTTGACTTTCTTCAAGAGGCGGCTGTCATCTGCCGTGGACACAGACGGCAATGAGACTATGAACATTATTATGTGTTGGGCATGGGTGCTCTCAGGCACGCTAGCGTGCGTTGGGCACCCCACCTTCTGAAACGTGCACTCGGGCGGAAAACATGCGCTCCGGCACACGGCGGAATACGCACAGTGCAGCAACTACTTAGGCCGTATACAAAACCCTAGGCCCCTAAACCGCCTTCGAGGTAAGGCCACTTCATTGCAGCGACCAAGCGAGGGCATAGTTCGGCAATGTCAAGGTGGAGAAACCTTAATTCAGCCCATGAGGAGGGTATTTGGGAGCTTCCAAAGATTTGGGCCCGTTTGTTGAGGGGTACTCAGACTAAGGACCATGCTGTAGTATCTTCGGGTCATGTTGGGCCTCCGCGTGTATGGCAGCCCCAACATAAGGTACAGCTTAGGACTTTAGGGAAGTTTCTTCGGAATTTCTTGTAACAGGGCCATAGGGATTCCTGTACGGCTTCGGCCGTTGTATAGGCATTCATGAAAGTTGGGCTGGCCTTCTCTCTTTTGCCAGTAGGGAACCCTAAACCGTGAACCCTAAAATGCATCTGCATATGCGGCTTTTCTGCAATGGAGCGGGGGTGTTGAAGACCCTACGGATATATTGGGACTGCAGGGGTGTACATCACGGGGATTGATGGGGCGACAATCTAACCCAAGTAGCACCACCCTTCCTATCGCGAACCCTAAACCCCAAATCATAAAGGAACCTCCAAACTGGACAAACCTGCATCGGATGGCTATGCGATCCATAGAGATTTCACACGGAAGCGTTTAGGGTAATGGCCTACCCTTCCTTCCCATACCGCCTACACTCAACTTCTACTGCAACGCGATCAAAGCTGAATAGTTCCTGAAGCCGAAATCCAAAAACCTGAAACCCTTATCCCGAAAATCCCGCACCCTGCACCCGACAACCTAAATCCTAAGCCTCTAACCCGAAGCCTAAGCTTTCAACGCGGCTATGGGGTATAGGGGTCATATGGGGATAATGGAAAATACAATGGCAACTACTATTTAGGGTTTAGGGTTTAGGGCTTGGGGGTTTCCCAAAATTAGGGGCACCTTTTGGGGGTCCCAAGAATAAGGACTAAACCTAGACTCCAAGCCCAAAACCTGGACCGAAAATTGTTGCCATAAATTGGGGATCCCACATCCTTGGAAACCCTGACCCCCAAACCCCAGACCCTAGACTCTAAACGCTCTCAACGCTCAGTTCCCAAACCCCTAACCGCAAACTCTGAACCCTAAGCTCTAAATCCTTAAACTTTCAACCCCTCAACCCAAAACGCCTAAACCCTAAACTCGAAAGCCTAAACCCTAAACCCCTAAACCCTAAACCCCTAAACCCCTAAACCCTGGCCACTGAAAATGCCAGGAGACTCCACAGGCGCCGAAGTCCCCAAAGCTGCATCCAGCAGCCTGGGTAGCGTAGTTTAGGGTTTAGGGTTAGGGGTTAGGGGTTTAGGGTTTAGGGATTTAGGGGTTTAGGGGTCTGGAAGTTTAGGGGTTTAGGGGTTAGGGGTTTAGGGTTTAGGGTTTAGGGGTTTAGGGTTAGCATTTTGATGGATTAGGGCTTTGGGTGGTGAAGTCCAGTGAGGATAAGGGGTTGTAGCGATTATATCCTCTCAATTTAGGTTTTAAGGTCCCAGTGTCAGGGATTAGGTTTTTAGGTTCTGAGTTTCAGCTTTTGGGTTGAAGGTTTAGGGTGTGGAGTTTAGGTTTTAGAATTTAGGGGCCAGGCCAGGCTTCAGAGGTTTGAGGATAGCCCTGCATTCTATCTAATGGGGTTATAAATTATGAGTAGGAAATTCTAAAAAGGGATTTACAGCCCTAGGGACCCCAATGCCCTCCTATTCAAGCGGTGTCCATACAATATACCTTATAACATGCAAAGACACTCGAGGTCATGCAGGATTTTCCCACCCCAAGCCCTGAACCCTGAAGGATCATGTGGCTGCTGTATATGATTTAACGCAATTGTCTTAAAGAGTATTGGGGTCTCTAGAACCATACCTGCAACTACTCACGAACCTCCCGGTGAACTTAGAGCCTTAGGGCTTCCGTTCAAAGTTTTTGCCACGCGTCTTGAAGCTCCCGGTAATGCCTACTGGGCAGGCGTAGACTCAGCTGCTGGGGCACACTTGCAGCACCCCACTCAAGACACGCTGCAGTTGGGGTTTAGGATCTGTGGTTTAGGTTGCTTCTCGACGGGAGGACTTTGCAAGTATGTATTTGATTAGAATAAGTTTTTAGTGCGTATCATACTATAGCGTTACAAGGCCCTAAAGAACGTGTGAGGTGTAATGTACTCTCCTTATACAGAGGCTATAAGAAGATTACATTCGCAATTATTCTGCAGGGCGCGTGGAAGACTGAAGGTGTATTTCTGAGTGGTTAACCATTCAAAAAACCAGTCTCCCACAAAATGCTATAGCGAGGAGACAAACTTTCTCTCTATCGGAGACTGTAAGATCTTTGCCCAAGATACTCGCCAAGTAGGGCCTACCCTAAGCCCTCAACCCTACACCTGAGTTCAGGGTTAGGGTTTAGACTGTAGGATTTGCGGTTTATGGTTTGGGGTTCAGGGTTTAAGGTTTGGGTCTGGGGTTTTATTAGGGTTTAGGTCAGAGGTTTGACGTGAAGCACATGTCGATTTGACGCCGGCAAGTTTCTTGCTGGCGCTTACTTGCATATTCATGAGACCTCACAACTATACGTATACCCATATGTATATACATAAATGAGTATGTGTATATATATATAT
>CAJNIZ010006527.1:0-17563 GCA_905231905.1 Symbiodinium pilosum | reverse complement strand
CGCCACCACCGCCACCACCGCCGCCACCACCACCACCACCACCGCCGCCGCCCACGCCGCCTCCGCCGCCACCACCACCACCACCACCACCACCACCACCACCACCACCACCATCACCACTCTTCTTCACCCGACTAGCGATAGTGCCAAGGTGGAATGCTTTTGTTTGGTTCCCTTTTCAAGAAACTGCTGTTGCTCATTCTGTCGTTGTTATTGTCGAACTCAGGTTCAGTTCGGAATGCCAGTGGCTACGGATTCACATCGGAGTTCTCCGCTTCCGCGTGGAAGTGCGGGGGTTCCACATCACGACTATGTCCCAGCTCTCGGAACACGGCCCTTGCTTTGCCTGAGCGGCGGATACTCTCCTATGGTTCCTGGATGACAGTTGTTTGAATATTTTGGTTTTCCTTCTTTCCTACATTCAACAAAACGCAAGTTTTCACCATGCAGGTTACATGTATATATCTATATGCATGTACATAGACATGAACATTCATATGAGACCTGAGGTTTTATAGTCCCCGAAATAAGTGCAAGATCAAGTCCGGCTTCTCGTTATCACGCTTTATTAGAAGAATGTAATTGTACATCATTGCCACCCCCCACCCCCCCCCCCACCCCCAAAAAAACAACGCATATCACGCGTATGCTGCTTGATTGCGAAAGGTTCATGGGAGAGAAGCATCCCACTCCCCCGCTTCCATGGCATGGCCTTCATGGAACAATGATCCCGCAGTGATTGGGATGGAGGCTCCAACAGGCTGGATGTCTAACACGCACAAAGAGGGCCCCCCCCCCCCAGTTACCGAATTATACAAAAAAGTCTCCGAGCTAGTAGGTATAGTACAGTGTAATATCCGTGCGTACTCCCATCATCAGTACCTCAACTTTAACCGTGCTGCCCTTCCTTGGATGTATTGAACGTTTATGTTTTTTCGGAGTGCCCATGATGCTTCCCTAGCCGCCCAGACCCTCAACCCTAACCCTCAAAACCCTAAAGTTTAGGGCCTAAACCCCACAGCCCTACATCCTAAACCCTATACCGAAGCCCTATAAGCCCTACAGTCCCCATTAAGTAGATAGAATATGGCTTTGGGCACATTATAGTAAGATCCCCATATACCCCATAATCTATCTATGTAAGGGGGACTATAACCCCTAAACCCTTTTAAGGGGGACCACACACCCTAAATCCCCTACTTGCAGGCTCCGCCCGCAGATCTTAGACCTGGTCTCGGCTATAGTGTTATATGGGTAGTTCCCAAAATTAGGGTCCCATTTTGGTACCCCCAAATATTAGGTGGCGTAAGGTAAACTATAACCAAGAGGGGCCCATAATTTGGAGAACAGCCCGTATAAGGGTTTAGGGTATACAGGGCTAGGCTTGAACATTCTTGTAGTTTTTGCCGTTAATTCTTATATAATCCTCCGAAAGCCATCCAGATTTAATTATGTATAGGGCGCCCGAGCCTACCCCATACTAGGGTCCAGGATGTAGGGTAGGCATGTATTAGCTAGTTCGGGCTGCAGGCGTTGCCATGTATGTACTCGGGGGCCAAAGTATATACTATAAAGCCTTGTGGCCCTAGTATATATTTTATACTTACATGGACCCTTTCGAAAGCATAGGGCTCCTGGTCTGAGGTTTAGGGATGTATGACGCCGGAAGATAAGCAGACGGGAACTACCCTGCGCATGCTCCTTCATGCAATGCATTATTGCGTACTGGGTTACTGACATCGCATGAGCGTGCTGAAGTTGATCTGTAATCTTAAAACGCTCAAGCATTTTGGACGAACCTAATCCTACTCGCGCAACTGGAAAACATGGAATCAAGGATAATGTCTGGAAAATAATCATGCATGTGGAAGGCCAGGTACCATTTAAGCAAAACTGCTACACATAAGATGAGTTGTTGGCCAGCGCAAGCTCCATCGCACACTGCACTCAACATCAATTCTTCCTAACCCAGACCCCTGATTAATAAACCCGTTCCCTTAATAGGGATTATTTTGGGGATCCGAGTATTTAGGCCCTATAAAGGAGAGGTTAATTGATCATGGGTGTACATTACTCTAATTGCTTCCTAAGCTCCCAGACTGCGCAGGCGGCAACATCCTGAATCGCGAAACCCGACTCCTGCAACCTAAGCCCTAGGGTTTTGGCTTTAGGGTTTAGGGTCGTTTACAGCCAAAACGCCCTGATTTCTAAAAGAGTTTTGTAAGCCCCAGAGGCATCTAAGTTAACAGATAATGCGGGCTTTTGACCCCAAACTTCATACATCAGCCCTGTCTTGGGCACTTTGGATCCTTAGGAAAAAACTCCATTTCAGCTATAGTCTAAACTCCTGGTATCCCCAATGATGACCACTGTAACACTCCCCTACATACATCATCCTCCATATCAGCTCCTTCAGGGAGTGTAGACTACAGCCCGCTTGGAACAGGCAGCCCTTACGTTCCCAACGCGCTGCTGCCTCCCACGGCAATGGTCCAGCACAAGATGGGAGGCAGGCGTCCTGGTCAAGTGGTTAGGGTTTACAGTTTAAGGTTGAAGGTTTTCAGGTTTTGGGTTGGGTTTGGGTTCGTGTATGGGCCATGTATGGTGTTTGTCTGTACCTACATTGTGAGGACTTTATTCTTTAGTGGGCCCGGTCGTTGTAAGCTGGGTTATGATAGGTAGGCTACAAAAGTTATAAGTTCTTTCTCAGAGTAGTTATAGGACTGATATGGATTGGTTTGTAGCTAGGGAGCGGGTGTTAAGGATTAGCCCTGAACCCTCAACCCTAAACCTGAAAACGTGCGAGGGGTGTAAAATGAAGACTTCTGACCCAACTTAGGCGTTTAGGTGCTATGGCTTGATGGCCTTGTGCCCTGGACGCAGACGTTTTCTCCCTACACCCTAAATCGTAAGCCATAAACCCTGAGCCCTACAGGCTTGTCCTCAAACTCAGAACCCCTGCCCTCAGACATGTCAAAGGAGGTGACCATAAACCAGGTACCCCAATATGAGTCATAGTCTAAACTCCTTCAGGGGGTCTATATAAGGGATAATATAGGGGACTATCATAGGGCTTATCTAGGGGGATGCCAGGAGTATAGACTATGGCTCATATAGACTCCAATAAGGGACCCATATCTCGCGGATGTCCTAAGCCCCATGAATCCGTACATTATCCCGATACAATCCCATACTTTCGTATCCTCAACATACATATTACTCATATTATAATACCTCTTAAGAGACCCATAATTTTGAACCCCCCCCCCCATATGGTAGTTTCCCAAAATAGGGGGACCCCAATATAGACCCCAACATACGACAACCCTTATTATGGGGACCCCCAAAATTGTACCCCTAATTTTCGCAAACTCCCATATCTTGTCTAGGCTTTTCGATCCCAACCGCCTATTCGCGTTGGGTTGCAGCACCGCCTGGCTTGGAGGACATGGTGTAATATTTGGGCTCTAAAACAATATTATCTCGGTCCTTGGAAAGTATACTAGAAGCTTTCATGCGATAGGTAAATGGAACTAAGTCATGTTCGCTCTCCCCCAAGATGCGCCCTTGAAGCTAATCACCTTAACTCCTGAACCCCCAAAGCCCCTAACAATCCGCAAGAAAACCCCATGGGCGCCCATAGCAGCCCGATAATGTACAGGGCTTACACGTAATCCAGGCCTGAAATTCTAGGGTTACAGGTGGGTGTTGAAATCGGCTGGCAAAGGAAGAGCTAAAGCATCCCTACAGCCTAAACCCCAAACCCTAAACGGTTTAGGGTTTAGGGTTTAGGGTTTAGGGTTTAGGGTTTAGGGTAACTGAGAGGCCCGAGGACCTTAGGGCTCTAGAATGCCTCGTTTAATGCGAGGTGACAGTGCCGAACTGATTGATGCATCTGGGGGGGGTTGGAGGCGTTATTATTGCGATATCAATATTAAACCATTCTAACCATCCATGAACCCTTGGGCCTCATCTTCTCTCTGCATTGAAGAAATCTTGCGCTACATTATATACCCACCTTCGCGAGCGTTGCTGTGAATTCAGGGTCTTATTAATCGTATTGGTATTGCCATTACTACGACTACTGCTGTCACTAGTGCCGCTGGACGTGTTACTCCCATCGGTATTACTGTTGATGTAGCCATTGCTCTCTTAATTATGGTGTGCCCTAAGCCCCAAACCTAAATCCTAAACCCCAAACCACTAAACCCTCCACCTACTTCACCTTTCGTTCCCGGATGCCGCACGAGCTCAAATCACCAAGCAGGATTGCAATCAAGCATAAGCTAGTAATCACCAGAAGTTCTAGTGAACGAAACATCAGTGATCGTGCAAGCAGTGATTAGAGTAAGCATAGCAGCAATAGCAGTCACAGAACTAAGAAGTTGTCAAGCACTACACAATTGGCGGAAGGACATGATGAAGGTTGCGCGCAGCGAACAAAGCGACGGCGCCAGTCAAGAGGCAGTCTCTAAAACCCTAAGGATCCAAGTACCTAATAATCAGATACTCACCCAAAACCCAAAACCCAATTATTGGGTACTTGGACCCTCTGGGAAACCTGTAGTTTTTCGTGTTCAGGGCTCAAAGCTCGAGGTTTACGGCATACTTTGAAGGACCTGGGACTTAGGTAACGTAGTATACCTCCCTAAAACCCTATTCTAATCTAACACTGCTGTAAATAACACTGTATAAAAAGGTTCCACAATCCCTTGGTAAGCCGAAGGTCCCTCAAAGTTGGATTTGGGACTTAGGGTTTAGGGTTTAGGTTGAGGAGCTTCGAGAACTTCACTTTGCTGCAAATATGTATCGCCCAGTGCGTCTCCACATGTCAACGATTGACCAAGGATATTTCCAGCTTGACATAAGTTCCTTAACAGCAGCCGTGGCCCGCAGAGCGGACACACGGCATAGGACTTCTGTAGTGTTGTCGTTTTAAGGTTGTGGCTGGTTTAGGGTTTAGGGTTGTGGCTGTTTCTGACCATCTAGGATTGAAAGATGTAGGGCTCACTGCCTCAAGCTTGACATGTTGGATCAAGGTTTAGGGTTCATGTAGGGTTCCCTAAACCCTAAACCTTAAGCTCTAAACCCCATAGGGTTTAGGCTTTGAGGCTCCAAGCCCTGAGCCAGGATCTTTGAATACCTCTACGTACATAAAAATCGGAGTGTCTCCCCCTATGTTCAAACTTCTTCCCATTGTGGAATACATAAGGAAAATTAGGTATTAGGGAGTTTTAATATTAGGTGAAGGTGATCACAATGTGTTTTTTTTGATGGTCTAGCAAAGTCTTTACAAGGACCTCTACAGCTTCCAAATGATAATACCGAATAATACCTGCATACAAGAGGTATAGTCCCTCTTAACTAGATAGAATATCGGATGATATATGGAGATCTTATTCTAATATACCCAAAGCCATATTTTATCTGCTTAAGGGGGACTATATCTCAAAGAGTGCGAGCCCTTGACCCTAAGCCATAAACCCTAGACCATGTGGTATGAGGTCCCAGATCTTGAGCGCGCGCACACAACGCACTGCAAGAAGCTTGATACTTCCACTAAACATGTAATAGAGATAACATGTATCAGTATCACTATTATTAGTATTATCACTGCTATAATTTTCAGTTCTATTCCTACTATGATTTGAAAGCCCTTGTGTGACAGTTTTGAGCACGACATACAGTGCCCTAGCTGCCAGGCATCGGATTCCGGAACGAATTTGGAACTGACGTCGTGGCTTGGCTCACTCCGACAAGTACTTCGGCGCTTGAGGGCCCAAAGTAAAAGTACTTTATAAGCGCCCAAAACCAAGTCCCTACATTTTGAAAGGGTCCAAGTACCGAAAAAAGTTTGCAATTGGAACCCTAAGAATCTATACAAGAAGCCGCCAGGCCCAATCAATAGTACTCAACATTCTGTCATTTGCATTACAAATCTGAACACATGTTTTGGGGGGGAGCACCAAATGGCCCAACTTACAGAGTGTTTGGGTACCTGGACCTTACGGACTGGTTAGGGTTTGGGGCTTAGTGTGGCTGATGGGGTGACGTGCAAGCATCCGGTTTTTGGTTTAGGGTTTATCATAAGCCAGCTCAGAACCCCACCGCCGACCCTGAGGTGTTGAAGGCTTCTTCATTTTGTGGCAGTAATGCGCAGATGTTTCGTTGAGGTGCCTTTGAATTCGCAGCTTGCTGTTTTGATAGACTCTCGCTGCTCGAGGCAATATGACTAGAAGTAGATTGTTTATGATCTTTCTCGGCTTCTAATAAACATTCATTACAAGTTCAAAAGGTTGCTACGAGTCCCAGAAGGAATGAGAAGCTTCGGCTGGTGCATAATCAAATGCAAATCCATGCTGATCCCATCCCTACACTAAGCCCGAAACCCTACAGTTCTCTTGAAGTAGATTGAATACGGAGCATATGGGAGTCTTAATCAGGATTCCAGGGAGGACTATCTACTGTGAGCTTTAAATGGGTGGTTGTCAAAATTATGGTCCCTTTTTGGATCCCTATTATAATACGGCACCTAATATTTAGGGTGCCCAAAAAGGGATCATAATTTTGACAACCACCCAAATATTAAGCCCGAAGCCCTGACGCACAAACCCCAAGCCTTGCTAGCTGCTAGCATTTGCAGAGTCGAAGCTCAGACTACAGCAATCCCTAAGGGTCCAAGTACCAGTTTCCATTTACTTTTCCATTATCCCTATATAATCCCTATATAACTCCCAGAATGTCGAACCTAATCCTTGGTCTCAGGGTCCAAGTAGCCAATAATCATCTACTTGCCCAAAACTTGGAAGTACTATCACCCAAAACCTAAGTACCCAAATATTGGGCACTTGGACTCTAAACCCTAAACTCCATACACCCTGATATACCCCTATATATCCCCTTTAAAGGGACTCAATTATTGGGCACTTGGACCCTCAGGGAATGTGGAGTCGAAGCTACAACAGTCTTTGGGGCGTCATAGGGCTACTGTGGGGATCCGTTCCTCCATGCCCTAGATTGACTTCCTGGTGCCTGTAGGGAAGCGGTGTGATGGACAAGAAATTCATAGGTTCCCCTACCCCGCAAGCTTTTCCCCGTTAGGGAAGTACCGTCAGCGGGGCGGTGGTAGGGAACCCATGCAAAACTGGCAGCTTCTAGTGTCTTTGGGGTTGAGATGTTATGTTGCCAAGTACGGACTGGTGGCATGGGCTCAAAGGGACCATTGCAAGAGATGGGTGATACTAATGCGTTGGGTTCAAGGATAGATGCTGTGAGGGGGGAACAGGAGGCGATACTAAAATCTTGAATAGCCTAAGTATTCACCATTATTCACCCTAGTTTTAAGAACTATAGTACTGTAGTATACTAAGGTCTTGGAGAAGGTTTAGTATCAACATGATTTGGAAACCCCCAAACCCTATGGCGATGCACTCTGCAAGCTAGACCTTATGAATCCCAAGAATAACGGCCTGTGTTCCAAACGATGTTTAGTGGAGCTAGACTCTAAACTCCTTAATGGGGGGTGGGGGGGGTGGGGGGGGTTATGTAGGGTTTAGTGTTTAGAGTCTAAATTCCCTGAAAAGGTTGTATTCTCGATGATTTTGTAGGAAAGTATTGTACCGGATTATTACACTGGATACAAAGTTTTTAGACTATAGCTCATATGCGGTTAAGGGTTAAACCCTACTTGTAGCCCAAGAGTAAGTGAAATGATGGCACAAAAACCTTCCTAGCTGCAACCCGATTACCTACATTTTTATGGCTGACCTAGTGAATACGGGGTAGTTACTGCTAAATTGTAGGTAAGGAAAACCCTTCACCCTAAAAACCCTAAACCCTACACCCTAAAAACCATAAAGCCCCTAAACCCTAAACCCTAAACCCTAAACTCTAAACTGAGCAACCCTAAGCTCTAAACTCTAGGAAGCCGAAAGGTTGGGCTACTGCAAGGGCAGCTTTGGCCATCCTCATTTCTGTGCACGGCCATGTGTGCACATCGCCAAGCGCGGTTCGTGCCCTGCAGGACTTTTTTTTTCCCCCGGTGGTTAAGGGTCTAGGGTTAGGGGTTTAGGGGTTTGGGGTTTAGGGTTCCAGGTTTAGGGCTTGGGGTTGAGGGTTTAGGATGCGGAGTTTAGGTTGAAAGTGCAGATGTAATGTTGAAGGCGCCCTACATCAGGTTTTTTGTTAGTGGCTGTAGCATAGGGGGCGTTACCCAAAACTCTCCCAACTCAAATCCTGAACCCTAGACCCTAAACACTGAACCCTATACCTTAAATCCTAAACCCTGTACCCTAAATCCTATACTCTAAACCCTAGACCCTAAACCCTAAACCTCCTGAGTGGACTTCCCAGTTCATACAGCGCCGGGGCTCAGTGTCATCAATCCTGGCATACTATAGCTTCTCGAGCCTTATGCCCCTGCCCCAGGGTTTAGGGTTTAGGGGTTTAAGGTTTTTTAGGGTTAGGGTCAGCAGCTCATTCAAAAGCACACAAGGCGGAGCCTCTGGATAGGCCACAACAACACTCCTGGAGGTGTCATGAAAACAGGCGTTACGTTGTGCTTGCCACAAACCGCCACAAAACAGCCGTATTCTGTGGGAGGGCCCTACCTAAACCCCAAAAAGTATGTAAAGTAATGGCCCTGAACCCATAATGACAGCCATAAAGGCCATTATTTTACATACTTTTGGGGTCCAGATAGTCTGGACTACTTAAGGGGAACCCTAAACCCTAAATAGTAGTTTCCATTTTCTTTTCCATTATCCCCATAAAACCCCAATAATATTCTACCCTAAACCCTAAACCGGTTCTAGCCTGAAACCCTAACAAACTCTCAACCCCCCCAAGGCCGTCTGAGAAGCCCCGGAGGAGCTTCATGCGCCTATTGCCACCTTCCACACGGCTTGGTCAAAATGCTGGGCAGCTAAGCAGCCCAGTGGTTTAGGGTTTAGGGTTTAGGGTACTTTTGCTTCAGCTCTTTTGGGCTTGCCTGAACGCGCAGCGTAGTTAGAATGATGCTTTTCTATTGACAAGTTTGAAGGGTTACCTACTTTTGGGGTCCAGGTAATCAGGTGTGGTTTATAGAAAGATCTTTTATACATTGACGCAGCCAGATTTTTTGAAACGCCCCAAACTCTAAACCCTAAACCACCCAAACCCTAAATTCACTGGGCTGAGGCCGAGATACCAGGCGATATCTCAGAGCGGCAAGCGACCAGGCTTGGGGTTTAGGGTTTAGGGTTCAGGGTTTGAGGTATAGGATTTAGGGTTCAGGGTTAAGGGTTAAGGGTTCAGGGTTTAGGGTTAAGGGTTCAGGGTTTAGGATTTAGGGTTTAGGGTTTCCATGGCTTTCTACCTAGACTGCCGAGATTCCAATCTTGACATCCTCGAACCCAAATCACAAGGAGCTGGCCCTGTTTTCATGGTTCTTTGGGAGACTTTGGTGTACTATTATCACGGTTAGTACTCTAATACTATTACTACCGTTGTTTTCAAATACTATGGGTCTTTGGGAGAGATGGGTAGGTAGGACCAGCAGTTTGAGGTTACGCAGCAGGGACGAGAGGCTCCAACCCCAAACCCTTTCGCCTATGCCTGAACCTTAAACACGTGACGGAAGCAAAGTAGTCCTAACCTTCAAGCCCTGCCGACCCCTAAGGATCCAAGAATACACATAAGATAGTTTCATTTGATCCTTAGTCTAAACTCCTTGAAGGGGGTTATATATAGGGGACTACTATAGGGGTTACTTAGGGGGATACTAGAAGTTTAGACAGTAGCTCATATATGTTCATTTGGCCCTAAAGTCTTTAGATATTACCTAGGTTCGGCTATTTTGGTTGGTTAGGGGCCCGAGTATAGACATGGACCCTTTGGCCTTCAAGCCCTGAACCCTAAACCCGTGTGTAGTAACCTTTGCGGGAGCTCTTGAGAGGAACTCCTCGTGACTTTCCTACCTTTGGTTACGAGGCCGGGCTTGCCTTGGTTCAGGTGTATATAGGGTTTACCTAGACCCCCCAAGTACCCTAAAATAGGGTCTATGTAGCTTCTATTGGGGGATACTTAGGGTCTATAGAGGGTACTTGGGGGGTTTAGGTAGGGCTTAGGATATAGGGTTCAGGGCCTATTAGGGTTTAGGGTTTATGGGGTAGTGTTTAGGGCCTACTACGGTGTAGGATTTAGGGTTTAGGGGTCACAGGGTACTGCTTTATAGGGTCTAGAAGTCAAGGTTTGGGGTTGCAGACAGTAGGCGGCCTCCTTCTGCTGCCGACCACTTAAGTTAAGGTTTGCATCCACGGGGTTCTAGGCCAAAGTGGTCCCGGCACTTTCAGGGTTTGCATCAGGGGCCGAGAAGTCCTGTCCAGTTTCCTTGCCGTGGGCAATTTAAATTTGTTTCGCCTGGATCAAGTATGCTCATCCTGTTACAAGTTCCTGTCGGCATTTTCAGGATTCGTGTTGGGGATTTTCTTAATTTGCCGGCATATGTTGGGCGTGTGCTTTGGTGAATTTCTAGGCGAAGCACGCTCAATTTTCTTCAGGGAAACACTACACCCTAAACCCCAAACTCTACTTGGAGGGTCAGGGGGACTTAGTAAGTAGGTTAATAACCCCTATAACCCATATAGTAGCCACATTTATCCCCATTATTAACCTACTTACTAAGCCTCCCTGACCCTAAACCCTAAAACCTAAACCCTAAACCCTAAACCCTAAACCCTAAACCCTAACTAAGTCACCCTGACCCTCCAAGTAATTGCTCCGGGCAATGGGCGCGCCTGGGGAGGTTGGGCAAGTGTGGCAGGAGGCCAGGAGGCCTACAGAGCCGCCAAAATTAGTAGTTTCCGTTTTATTTTCCATTATGCCAATATAGTCCCTACATAATCCCTAATATATACCCCATAATAATCCCAGTTTCCATTTCATTTTCCATGTTCTTTTCCATTTGGTTCTCCATATAGTAGCTTCCATTTTCAAAAGGAGGCCTTTGTAAGGGTCGCTGGCCCCACTTGAGCCATAATCTAAAATTCTTAAAGGGGGTTTCATAAGGGTTTATATAGGGGAGTATGATAGCGGTTACTAAGCGGACTGCTAGGAATTTTGACGAAAGCTCACTTGAAGGTTCATGAGATTGTTATAGCTGGGTTTACAAGTCGCGTTATATAAGCCTAGTTAGAAGTAGCTACGAAGTCCCATGAACCCTCAAGGAGGGCCTAAAATCCTAAGAAGTACAGTAGTTCAGGGACCCTACTAAACCCTAAACCCTGTAAACCCTAAAACCCTGAACCCTAGAAATCTTGTAAACCCTGTAAAACCCTTAAACCCCTAAACCTAAACCCCAAACCCGAATCCAGATTTCTTCCATCAACACGTAGCGTCCAAGCTTGTTGACCACCTGGGGGTTGCCGGGCACACGGCTGAGCCGCGATTTAGGGTTTGGGGTTTATAGGGTTATTTCTAGGGTTTGTAGGGTTTATAGGGTTTAGGGTTTTGGTTAGGGTTTAGGGGGTGTGCAGTGTTTACAGGGTTTAGGGTTTATTTATGCGGTTGATAGGGTTTCGGGTTTATGCGGTTTATAGTGTTTATGTGGTTTATAGGGTTCAAGGTTTTTAGGGTTTGTAGTGTTTTCAGGGTTTAGGTTAATAGGGTTTATGGTGTTTCGAGGGTCTATAGGGTTCATAGGGTTTAGGGTTTGTAGGGTTCATAGGGTTTGTAGGATTTATAACGTTTAGGGTTTATAGGGTTGGTAGGGTTTATAGTGCTTATAGGTTCTATAGGCTTTATAGGGTTTACAGGGTCTATAAGGTCTAGGGTTTCGGGCCCAGTTCTGCCCTGCGCGATATTGTCGGTGCTCTACACGCCCAAGCACCTACCCTAAAAGTCCAAGGACCCAAATGATAGGGCTTTAGGGCCCAAATACCATTCAAATTATAGTATTTGAGCCCTAAAACCCTATCAGTTGGGTCCTCGGACCCTTAGGGCTAGAAAAAAATGGGTTGGCGGCATAGCCGTGTTAAATTGTTTATACCCCTTAGGCCCTGAAGTTGTTTTTGGTGTCATTTGACGGTGAGGCACGTTTTGTTCTAGTCTGTGTCTTGGGATCGAGTTTTTACTTGTATATATGTTTTCGATTTTCGTGATTTTGTACATGTGCAGTGTAAAAAATGCTAATTCCAAACTTGGTGAGGCACATCTCGAATTCAAAACGGGGTATGGTGTAAGCCTATTAGTCATGCATTCTACAGTTGTGAGGCTCGACGATATAAGCGTCAGGGTATGAGGGCAGGCTTCAGTTTGGTTTAGGTTTGGAGTTTCATGGCCTTCGGCGCGGCGATTTATGGCAATTTTCCAGCCTCTCCGATGGAACTTGCCAAAGTGCTGACCTAGGGCATTGTCTATCCTACCCTTTTTCATTTCCCAAGACTCAGCTGCTGAAACCTGAAACAAAAAACCTTCAAAAGGACAAGTGGCCTTCAGGATTATCAGAACGATGGCTAGTGTTCGCAGATTAGTTCCACACTAGACTAGCATCCTTGAATCTTGAACCCCAAACCCTCAATCCCGAAACCTCAAGTTTTATACTCGAAGCCTAAACCCTAAACCCTGAATCCTAAACCCTAATAGTAGTTTCCATTTTCTTTCCATCGTCCCTATATAGGCCGTATATAACCCCTAGAATGGTGTCAAACCTCATCCTTGGTCTAAGGGTCCAAGTACCCAAGAATCATGTACTTGCCCAAAACCTGTACTAGAATTACTACTACTCAAATCCCAAGTACCTAAATATTGAGTACCTGGACCCTCTAAACCCTACACCCTAAGCACCAAAACCGTAAATCCTAAACCCTGAACCCCAAAACCCTAAACCCTTTAAAGGGGACCTAGTTATTGAGTACCTGCACCCTTCGCGTTGGTTGGTCAGGAAAGCGGATAGAGAAGGTCTTCTCCCGCAAGTTGCCGACTTGATCAAGCTCCTTGGTCCCAGGAGTACCCAGAGGCTCCAAGTACCCAATAATTGGGTCCCTTGAAAGGGGATATATAGGGGTGTATAAGGTTATTGGGTACTTGGACCCTTAAGGTTATTTATGTACCAAGCTCCTACGTGTAGGCTTCCTGTCAGCTGCAACTACTAGTTAAGGCGTTTGTGGTGGTTGCGGGGCATCATTTCAATGTTCAGGTTTTAAGACGTTTCCTAGGAAATTTGCAGCTGACAGCAAATGCAAGTCAGTTTGGTCTTGAGGCTTTAGGTCTTTTTTCAATTTACGTAAGTCCTGGAGTCGTAGCATGTTGAGATGTGTTGAGGATCGTTTTCTGTTGAGTCTTGATTTCCAGCTATAATTCCCTGCTTTCCAATTCTGAACATTCAAGGTATTATTCTTCTGCTGACTTACCCTAGGGCTCCATGTCTATAAATGATACCTACATTGGGCCCACAAGTCTATGAATATGACCTACATTGGGCTATTTGGAGCCTGAGGGTTAAGTACCCTAAACCTTGCGAATTCTGATTGTTTGGATGTTTTGCCGCGCAGGGCCGCCAGGGCTTCTGTTAAACCCTAAACCCCTACCTGGACCCCAAAAGTATGTAAAATACTGGCCTTTTATGGCTATCCTTATGGGTTTAGGGCTAGTATTTTGCATGCCTTTGGGTTTAGGTAAACCCTAAAGTAATATTTATCCAGCGCGTGGAAATGCAAAAGCAAAAAGCTTAGACAATGCATAATCAGGCCGGCTGAGCTGCAGAGTGTCAACCAGACTTCGGAATCATGTTAACTGCATACTATTCTGACTACTGCTATCTTCAATTTATGATTTCCACTATTGTTACTACTATTATTATTGTTACTGTTATTGCTTCTTTTGACATTGCTACCTTTGTTACTATCACTTCTTTCATTTCCATGATATACTATGATTGTTATTACTAGTACTGAAATTATTACTACTATTACTTTACTACTATTATGAATTACTGTTATTGCTGTTAATACACTGCGTGGGGGTCCACCTAAGTTATAATGGTGATATGATTTGGTAGGACAGTATTTAATGTTCAGTAATGTTGTAACGTAACCATGGGCCCCTCCGCGGATCACTCCGTGTGGACCACTGCAGTCTGTTCCCTAAACCTCCTGCCTTACACCCTCCCTCGAACCCCGAATGCCGCCAAACCAGGTTTATTTAGGATTTAAAGGGGGTGAAGAAACAGTCCTCTCTTAACCTTGTTTTCCTAAAAGCTAACCCGCAGGTCCTCAACCTTCAGCCAAGGCCGGTTTATACACATCTACATCTGCAGTCGAAACACCTGAGCCCCAAACCTGCACCCTCAAGTGAACCCCAAACATCACAACCCCATTGACACGGCTCAAGGCTTCTGAAAGCGGAATTGAAGTCGCCGGCTCCAAAACCTATCCCCCTCGCTTGTTTCCAGCCACTGAAGATGTCGTTGATGCTGCCTGGCTTCAGCGGTGAGGAGTTGGGGATAGGAGGCATCGAGTTTTGGGCTAGTAATGGTACTAATGGCCATTGTGTGGCCTATGCTGCGAATACCCTTACAATCCCAAAGATAGATCGTATATACTTCAGGCCCAAAGTTGTTCCCCTCTGACTACTCTGTGGCCCAAGTATATACTGTGCAGCTACATGGACCCTTTTCCTGGGCCAACCCTCCAAGTATGCGTTTACCTGTAGGTGAAGGCCGGGATTTTGAGATTTTGGCTCGCAAAATTGGGTGAGAGGGTCAAGTGATTCAAGGCTTAGATTTGTTGGTTTTAGTGTGGGGTTCCGTCGTATTAAGAAGGGTTTTACATCTAGGTCAATTTAGGTTTTAGAGTCTCGGGGTTTCAGGATTCAGCTCCCTGTCCGGATTTGTTTTTCATTGCCTAGGCTTATGCTTTTTCCAGTTGAGTACTTTTGCACCTACATACCCTGGCACGCGTGAATTCATCCTTCTGTTCAAGCATGGCTGCATGCCTACGCGAACCGTAAGACATTCAACCCTAAACCCTATACCCTAAGCCCCAAACCCTAAACCCTTTACGGCAACGTGGGTGCCCTGCAAGCTTCCCGTATTGCAGCACCTACCGAAGGTTCATTTTACTTATGGAAAAACATACCTGTTCATGTGGGGGGGAGAGGGGGGATGGTTTAGGGTTGTGGGTTTTGGGTTTAGGTTTATAGGGGAGTGAATCCCTGGGACCCTAAACCCTAAACCCTAAACCCTACCCTAGGTTTAGGGTTTAGCGTTTAGTTTAGAAGTTGTTTTGAAGGGTCCTTATCTTTTCTAGTTGTTGGCAGGGAAGGCAAGAATCAATCCCTATACATTAGGTGGACCCCCCACCCAGTAATAGTGACTATAAGGTTTAGGGTTTAGGGATAATGGTAATTATATTAGGGTCCTCTTACTGTATAGTCCTATTATACCACTATTACAGGGTGGGGGGTCCTCCTAACCTATACATTAACCGGAGGAAAGTCTCGTCGCATTTGCCTACTCTGGGTCTACTTGCATATCGCATCTTTGGGCCCTAAAATCCGGTTATTTGGGTCCTCGGACCCTTAGGGACTAAAATGTGTGTTCATTGGCCTGGCTGCGGAGGAAGTAATCCCCTGGAATGAAATCATAATATTTTCCGTGTCCCAGATGGAGGACTTGGTGGAGGAGTCTACGCTCTGGGCCCTCCTAACTTGGAAGCTGGTGCCCCACCAGATCTCAGAACCCTTTATAATCAAAGAAATACCTGAAACCATAGAACTGTAGGGGTTTAAGGTTAATATCACTTAATTGAGGTATACCTTAAAACCTACACCCTAAACCCTGAGCCTAGTCTTTCATTTCTTTGTGTATCTGTCTTTCTGGGCAAGCCCAGAAGACCATGCTATGACAAATGTAGGTCCTACTCAGCTAGGCCACCCCAAGCACAGACACATCCCTACCAATAGGGTTTAGGCTTTAGGAAATCGGGTTTAAACCAAGGCGTATGGTATGAGTCTCAAGGTTTTTCACCGCTCCGGGTCTTGGGGTTTATGGCTTAATGTTTTCCCTAAACCCTAAACCCTAAACCTTAAACCCTAAACCCTAAACCCTGATTGTCTTCGCGAACCTGGGGGGCTCCAACAAGCTAGCGACATCTTGTTTTGATAGTCCTCGCGTCTAGCAAGGACGACGGTATGTTTGGTTTTATTGGGGGCACAGTGATGCTAACCGTCCTAAATCTGCAGAAGCTCCTGACCTGCGGTTGCAGTTGTAATGCCACACCCTACCCTAGGGCTCCCAGTTACCTAAATAATGGGTTCTAGGTTCTATATACCATATAGTTACATAGCCTAGTAAGCTACTGTTTTTGTAATTGGGAGCCTAGGGCTAAACATTCAACCCTGCAACCCTGGCATCACTCACCTCTTGCAATTTTTGCGCTGTCCAGAATATGAGCCGCATGCGCCCTGAACCCCCAAACCTGAGCTAGACCTTAGGGTTCCCTTGGGGTATCCCCATATGAGCTATGGTCTAAACTCGGTAAAGGGGGGGTTATATAGGGGACTATGTAGGGGACTACTATAGGGCTTATGAAGGGGGATACTAGGACTATGGCTCACTTGAAGCAATCTCCTTGCCAAGAAAGGCACCTGGTTCACAGCAGCATGCATATCCTACCTGCTCACATCCGGGCTGAAGTGGATCGTCTGAAGTCGGCGTCTCTTGGAGCGCTTATGGCTCATGATCCCTAAGGGTCCAAGGACCCAAATAGTAAGGTTTTAGGGCCCAAATACGATGATATTAATGGTATTTGGGACCTAAAGCCCTAATATTCGGGTCCTTGGACCCGGAAGGAAAAATGAGATTTCAGGATGAAGGCTTTATCGAGTTTTTGGATATTGGTCCTAGCTTCGACGGCAGGTTGGGCTTCAACAACGGCGCAACTGAAGATATAGTTAGCCCTAGGGCTCCCAGTTCCCTAAATAAGGGGTTCTAGGTAGGTTCTTTATACCCTAATTGTAGTTGCATAGCCTAGTAAGCTACTATTAAGGTAACTGGGAGTCCTAGGGTAGCGTCGGGGAGTGGAAAACAGGCCTAGTAACAGCTGGAAATTTCGGCATACCGAATCTCCAGGTTCTAGGCCTCTTAATTAATTGTTTTACAGATTTAACCCCGACAAGCCCTTACCCCGAATATAACCCCCCCCCCACCCCTAATATTAAATATTCCCAAAAAAACCATCATGTGGTATACTATTATAGATTGGGAGTATTTAAGAACAGCGGGGCTGGGGTGTTTGATTGTAAACGCTAGCGCGCGCCCGCCTCGGCTGGCGGGCTTCCCAATGTAGGAACATATAGATATACAGGTATTTAAGTCAGGTTTTTAGATACAGTCATATGCCTATTACATACGCAATAAAACCCTAGAAGTCCAACTAGGGACGCGCAAGTAGGACCCAGGAAACCGGTGGGGAAAATGTTCGGGGCCAGCGTTCGGACCTTGGGTTTTTGGTTCCGTCTTGTGGGTTGATAGGCATTCTTAGGGATTGGGATTCAGGGTTTCAGGTTTATGGATTAGGGCTTTAGG
>CAJNIZ010006526.1:820-16515 GCA_905231905.1 Symbiodinium pilosum | reverse complement strand
GTTTAGACTATGGCTCACATGAGCACCGACCAAAAATGCATCGAAACAACGAACTACATGGCAGGTTAAAGGCTTTTGCGCGTTGACTTTGAGATTTCCGGTTTGGGCTCTAGGGGAACCTGAAAGGGTTTAGTGTTTAGAAATTATGTAGGATCAAAGTATTGCCTTTACGGCAACCGACACGGCTTTGCCCTTTTGATGCCACATGGGCCCGCAGCATGTTGCGGCCAGCCCAGACGACGATTGCCCTTTGCGGCGGATTCTGCGACAGCAGCAAATGCAGTCAGAGGCCGGATTCTTAGGGTTTAGGGTTTTGGGGTTTAGGGTTCCCTAAACCCTGAGCCCCTAAACCTAGGGTTTTGAGAGCCTGTGCTTTGTGCAGACATGGTGCAGGTGCTGCTGCAGCTTACAGCAAATTTCCGCTTTGAGTACCGGTTTAGGGTTTAGGGTGCCGAGGAATCGCTGAGTCAGTTTTCTCCTAAGTCTGTAACTAAGAGTTCGATGAAGTATGTTGCAGTAGTATGCCTTGCCACCACATACACTTATCATAACTAGCATTTCAATCTGGATGTGGGGAGAGATCCCTAAACGAGATGAATCCATGTGGGCTCTAGAAGGTTGAGCTCGCAAGTTTAGTGCAATCTGCTGCTATGTACTGGGTCTTTTGTAGCCCTTATAGGACGTTTATTTCTACATCGTCCGAAGGGTCTGGGTAAGGGGTTTTGGAAGTCCTGGTCATGGCATTTAGCAAGTACTTATAACTGGCATCGGTGCGCGAGTTGTAATTTAGGTAATACCCCTATTCAGGGACTGCCCTTAATCCCTAGATAATCCTTATACAGCAAAAACATGTAAGTATTCGTAGGCTCCCCAAACCTACCCTTGTATAGGGTAAGGAGGGGAATCATACGTGTTACCGGTAGCTTCCACCTACCAGGAACTCCAAGCAGCCTTGTTACCCTAAACCTTAAACCCTAAACTCTGAACCTGAAACCCTAAACCTCAAACCCTAGACCTTGCCTGAACCCTACAAGTAGGTAAATCAGGTAAATCATATCCCAAACACCTAAATATAGCCCAAAGGCCATTTTGTTTACATACTTTTGTGGGTCCAGGTAAGCCTTAAATCTGAAACCCTAAACCCTCCAATAAACCTCCAAGCAGCCTGGATCAAGGCATCCTCTGTATATCGGCGCGACCTCCTTCCCGACGTTGATTGATGAACCTCGGGTGGATGCGGCCTACAACCAGGAACCGGGGAGATTGGGTCGCTCAGCGGTCTTGTGGTTATGGGGGGTTAATGGTTTGGATCTTTAGGATTTAGGGTTCAGGGTTGAGAAGCTAGGGTCTAGGTTCTAGGATTTAGGATTTAGGGGGGTTCAGGGTGGAGGAGTTAGGGTCTAGGGTTTAGGGTTTAGAATTTAGGGTTCAGGGTTAAGGATTTAGGGTTCAGGGTCTAGGGTTTAGGATTTAGGGTTCAGGGTTTAGGATTTAGGGTTTAGGATTTAGGGTTCAGGGTTTTAGGATTTAGGGGTTTCGGGTCAAGGGGAGATGTGGCGGAAGGGGGTGTTGGGATTGAGGGGAAACGCTTTGTGGTTTGTTGTTGGCTTGAGCTTTAAGTTCTAAGTGGTTCATTGGAAAATGGCATCACAGGATTTCAGGGCTTCATTTCGAGAAGATATACTTTTGAGAGAACCTTGTTGAGTCTTGGTTTTCCTTGTTGGGAAGATACCGCTGGCGTGACAGACCCGATATACCCCCTTCGACCGCATTGCAACCGGTGTTAACGCTGCTGCAACCAGTGCCCGTATTCCCAACTAAGCAAGCGTAAGCCCTAAGCCCCAAGCCCTATAACCGGTCCGGGGTTTTGTTTGTGCAGTGCATCGGATTCTAGTATGGCTTCTGTATAGTATGGCTGTATTAAGACGGTCAGGCATGCAACATACAATTCTGAAGCTGAACTGGGAATATCACAAGATATTCCCTGTGCAATTCCTAATAAGGACTCACAGAATCCCCTAATGCTCCGGATATATCACAGGGGTCCCTGGAACCCTAAACTACACCCTAAACCCCGAATCAAGTCTAACAGGAGTTCCCTGCTGTCGGAGAAGCCGCAAACAAGAAGCAAGGGTTGACTTTGGACGAGATGAACAGAAGGAGTTCAGGGTTTAGGGTTTAGGTTTAGGAGTCAGGGGTGGGTATTAACGAACTTGTATGGCCCGAAGTAGCCCAAAGCTTGGGGTGTCTGAGGGTAGTATCTGAAGTCATATAGGCGTCCTAGCATCCACTGTAGTACCAGTAAAACTCTTGATGGAGGAAATCTTGACCCACCTTCAGTCCCTAAAGCCTTAGGCATGACCGTAGTTTAGGGGCCCTAGGCGGTGCAAGATCTCATCCATCAAAGACTTTAAGTTTGTACCCTTAATGTTTGTACCCCTAAGTTTTGGGTCCCAAATACCCTTATTAAGGGCCATATTCCATGGTTTAGGGACCCAAAACCCAAGGGTACCAACCCTAAGGGTCCAAAGGAAAACTCCCTGAATCCATCAACAGTAGCAAAGGTGAGAGTACTGTTAATGATCATGGAACGCAGTACCAGCAACAGCCATAGCAATAGTACTAGCAATAGTGCTTGTAATGGCAGCGTTCATTCACTGTCTTGGCAATGGTGTTGAGGGTTCAGGGATTACCGAGGTTGTTGGTTTTAGGGTCTGATGGGGTCCACGCTTATGGGGCTTTGAGGGGTGAGAGGGTTCATGGAGGCTAGGGTTTATGGGGATCATTTTGTGCCCAAAGGACCTTCAGCTTTAGAGTATATATCTCCATACTGTGCGAAATCCTGAAATTAGAAGTCTTCTGGATCAAAGGCAAGGCTTCTGCAAAAGGACTCTAATGGGGACCCCGAACAGGGAACCCCAAGAATGCAGTCGAAGCATAGTAGGAAGATAAGGACCCTGGTAGGTATATTCATGTTATCATACCCTGAACCCTGAACCTCTTGCTACCCTGGTTGGGGTCCGAATTGGAGTCCGTGCGTAATAGAGTCCAATGGCATTTATGGGCTGCAGGGTTCAGTCAGAGTGGATCCTGGCCCGTAACACTGAATCACATGAAGCCCGAAAAGAAACCCCGTTACCCGAAACCATGTGAGCCAGAATCTAAACTCCTTCAAGAGGTTAAAGGGATTTGTAGGGGATTACTATAGGGGATATTAAGAGGGATACTAGGAGTTTAGACTGTGGTTCATGTGGTCTGGGGCTTAGGATTTAGGATTTCCGGTGTAGGCTCTGGAAAGGAGATGCTCTTGCAAGATTCATAGAAACCAGTTAGTAGCATGGGGTACCAGAATAAGGGGCTTTTCTTTCCAGATGTTCCCAGGGTTCTAGGTCCAAGTCCCTGGAAAAGCAGCGAAGGCTTTAGGGTTTAGGGTGGTATGGTGTTTGTCTGGGAGCGGATCGGGTATAGTCATGAAGGTTCGGGAGGCATTGGGTCCCAAACCCTAAGCCCTGAATCCTAAACCTTAGGGCCTTCACCCCCAACTCTATCCCCTGAACCTTGGCTAGGGTCAATTTAGCCCCAAGCCCTAAAACGTGAGACTCTAGACTACTTGAAAGTTCATTCATGGGACTCTATAACAGTGTACTTGTAAGGGTTAGGGTCATAGAACTTATTAGTAGCTACAAGACATAGCTGGGGCTGTAACCCGACTTATGATTTGGGTAACCCCTATCAGTCCAGTGGGGGGATTGAAAAGGAAGCAGGGCTACAAAGTAGTTACTGAGCACGGGGAACTTCCAGGCATTACAAGCCCCACGCCGTGAACCCCAAACCCTAAATCCCTAAACCCAGGCTGTTAACTCCAAACCCCAAGACCCGGGGATACGGGATTTCAGGCTACGGACCCCCCCGAGTATGAATGCCCTAAATTGGAGAGGGTTTATTAATCATGGGTCTACATTGCAGTAGAAGTTTAGAAGGGACGAGGGTGTAGGGTAGCATTTCCCTACGTGAAGATTTAGACAAGGAGCACGAATCATCTTCATTACCTGTTCCAACATGTTTTGGCCTTTTCCGTTGTTTCCCGGGAATTATGATGGGCCCATGTTGCTGCGCTCAAAGTCACGCCATGTTTTGGATCCCTTCAGTAAGGAGTCTTGGAATAGGCATTCGTCGATACTCGTTTTTGTCACGAGACCACCCTACTCTCCCCAGCCATTTTTCTTGACTCAATATTGTTGAGCAGTAAGTCTCCTCAGTAGAGGGGCTACTGAGCTCGTATTTGACAGGAGGATTTTGGTAACCCCAACGCCCAGGAACCGGACCCTATATCTTATCCCCTCCCCCTAATATGAAATAGTCCCATTGCTGTATACCAGAATATATCGGGAATATGTAATTGTAGGGTTGGGCGCGCTTAATATTAGTGGAGGGGATTACCAGATGATGAGAATATCCGCCTAATTTTAGCGGGTTGGTGTTCCACAAATTTCTCATAAACTGTACAGACTGGGGTATTGACCCTGGATGTTGGGAGGAACTAGAGAGTAGATTCTCTAAACCCTCTAGAAAGTACTCAAGACTAGCAGATGGTAGCAAACTCGGGGCTCTACTTTCTAGATCCTAAGCCCTAAACCCTACGCCCCAAACCTAAAGCGCTAAACCCGAAGCCTAAATTCTAGCTCGAAGGTCTAGGGCTTGGGATGTAGTGTTGGTTTCTCGAGGTTACGGTTGGGATTAGGTTTGGACTGTGGTGGCAGGAACATTTGACAACAGAACTGGTCTGTGTTTGTTGATAGTTATTGCTTTTTAGATTGGGCGAGTGTGTGTTGAAAAGGACGGCATAGGAACGCATCAGTAGCAATTTTCTGGCCGGTCTTGTCGCCGCTCATATAGAGTAAGATTCTGTTCGCCTCTGCCTCATAGTATTTTACAAGAAGAATGTAATCCTACTTGGCACATCCACCAAACCAAAAGCCGCTACTCACATGAGCTATAGTCTAAACTCCATAAAGAGGGGGTCATATAGGGGATTACATTGGGGAGTATTATAGGGGTTACTAGGACCCTAAGGGTCCAAGGACCCAAATAATAAGTTTTTAGGGTCCAAATACCATTACTATTATAGTATTGGGGCCCTAAAGCCTTATGATTGGGGTCCTCGGACCCTTAGGGGAAGTTTAGACTATGGTTCCCTAAGCCCTAAACCCTAAACCCTAAATGGTAGTTTCCCAAAATAAGGGGACTCCAAGATGGACCCCAAAATACTATAGTCCTTATTATTGGGACCCCCAAAATGGTACCCCTAATTTTGGGAAACCCCCCAAATCTTTTGCCTTTAGGAGAAAGCTGGCAAAGCTCATAAAGGAAATGGAGAAGGAGAAGCAGGCACGGTGGTCGGCTGCCATAGCTACAAGGAGGGGCCCCCTAGTTACATAACTATACTTATAGGGTTTAGGGTTTGGAGTTTAGGGGTTATAAATCCTATAACTACAATTTATGGAACTTATAACTATATTTAACCCAACTTATAACTAGGGGGACCCTCCGGGTAGTTATCTTACGAGATACTGGTGTAGTTGTCACTCATAGTGGGGCATACGATATAACTTCGGTATGCCTTGAGTGTTTTCCTACTTGGCTGTTGCGCTACGGTTTAGGGCTCAGGGTGCGCATGGATGGCACATGGGGTACAAAGCGAGTCGCCCTATTTCCTAGATGAGGCAATCTTGAAGAATCCGTAGGGGTTAGAAAGGGTCCATCAAAGGTTAGAAGTATGGGCCCCCTAGTATGGTCCCTTATAGGCGTTTAAAGCACTAAACCCTAAACCCTTTGGCTTTTTGGGGGGAGTGTGGGCACCCTCTTAAGGGTACATATAGCATATATAGTAGGTATATAGGCATCCTAATATGAAGGGCCCCATACTAGGGGCCCATGCTTCCCACCTTAGCCCTAAACCCCAAATTAGGGTTTAGGGTCTTGTGTTCGTAGACATTGACTCCTAGTATGAGCATAGCTTCATGCCTGAGCGCAGCAATCGCGGCTACAATCTTCGGACACCACGGAATTCCGGGTGGCAGTACCCAGACCCCTGGGAGGATCTAGAAAGTAGTACCCCCATTCTGCTACCCTTTGCTACTAGACCCCAAACCCTTATTGGAAAATTTCTACAACTTAGGGATCGCCTTTGAAGATCCTAAGTTTGAAATTTAGATCCTAAGCCCTAAATTCTACATCCTAAACCCCATATAACCCTATAGCACCCTGGGAACCCTTAAGGGGGATCTACTTTCTACAGCCTCCCAGGGGTCTGAGTCTGGGTAGCAGTGCGGAGCGAGTCAGTCTGCTACAGGGTTCAGGACTTATATGAGGCATAGTCCAAAATCCTTAAAGGGGGCCTGTAGGGTTTAGGGTTTAGGGTCTGAACTCCTGAAAGAGTGTTATATAGGAGACTTTACAGGGTTTCGGGTCTAAAGTTCTTAAAGGAGGTTATATAGGGGAGTATTATGGGGGACATGAAGGGGGGGATACTAGGAATTTAGACTATAGCTCATACTATAGAGACTTCAGGCGGGGACGTTGCGAACATTCTCTACTCCTGCCACAGTTTCTTGCCGGTGGAGGACTAGGGTTCATTTGGGAACACCACACCCTAAACTCATTATGTGCTTGCTGTTAGAGTCAAATGTTCTGACAAACTTCGAAGTTCTCAGCCAGACAATGCGCCAAACCTCCGAACCTGTTTAGGGTTTAAGGTTAGGGTTTAGGCTTTAGGCAAGATCCTCGCCCCATAATCTGTGAAATACCCTAACTACATTGTTATACTAGAACACCCAGGCCCCTGGGAGGATCTAGAAAGTAGATCTCCCTTAAGGGTTCCTAGAAATGACCCAATAGTAGTATAGGGTACCATATTAGGGGGGTTGTACTTTCTAGATCCTCTCAGGGGTCTGGGTTTAGGGCTCTGCAAAACCAAACAAGCTTGAAATCCTTAGCAGCCTGAAGCTCACTACACCGTAATTAAAGGGCTAGGGTTTAGGGCTTAGGGGCCCTAAATATCATTAGGGTCTAAAGCCTGACTTAGAACATATTTCCGTAGTCAAGTGTTATTGGACTCACATGCCAGCATTCCTTCCCCAGACCCCTGGGAGGATCCAGAAAGTAGAGCCTCCATTATGGTACCCTATAAACTACTATTGGGTAATTTCTAGGAACCTTTGGGGGGGATTTACTTTCTGGATCCAAAACCCTCGACCCTAAATCCTGAGTCCCGTGCCTTCTGAGTGCGATGGACTTGCCTAAACCCTATCTCCCCCCAAACCCTAGGTTCTAAGTCCCCCACCCAACGAACCCTGCCTGTTGAGTGCGATGCGCGCGCCTAAATCCTCAGTCCCCCGAAGCCCTAAATTCTAAGTCCCCCATCCAACGAGCCGAGCGTGCGGAGTGCGATGCGCGTGCCTAAATCCTGAGCCCCCCAAAGCCCCAAGTTAAAAGGGTTGAAACCATGGCCCCTAGTATGGGCCCTTAACCCTGGGAACCTTATATGCCTACCAGATACCCCACATGTACCCTCAAGGGTTCCTCGAATCCCCGTAAAAGGCCCAGGGGCCCATATTAGCGGCCCATACTTCGAACCTTAGATAGTACGCTGAATTCTAAGTCGCCCACAACTCTAAACCTTCCACCCCAAACCCTCACCTGAAGGTGTGCCATGCTGTTTCCCCTTGCCCTATCCATCCATGTGCCCGTACGTATGCACTATAGGCTAAACTCCTTGAGGGGGGGGTTATACAATAGCGGATTATGTAATGTAGGGTTTGGGGTTTAGGGTCTAAACTCTTGAAAGGAGTTCTATAGTGGATTATGTAGGGGAGTCGTCTAGGGGTCTTTTAGGGGGGCTACTAGGAGTTTAGATTATAGCTCACATCTAGAACAGTTATTCTCCATCACAGGCATTATTACACACGTGCATATACTCGCATGTATACATGTACGCGTATGAAGGCTCCAAATTTCGACATTCACCTTCCGTCGCCATTTTTCCGCCTCAGGGCTGGTAGCTCATCACCTTACCCTTTGCGCCTCTCCGCTGACAGCTGCACCCAACGAGCAGTCTGCAAGAACCAAAGCCAAGATTAGGAGGTTATAGGGTGTTATTCCAAAAAAGAGGGATCATGGAAAAGAAAATAAGGACCAAAGGGAGAAGAA
This sequence comes from Symbiodinium pilosum, assembly GCA_905231905.1. Taxonomy (NCBI): domain Eukaryota; class Dinophyceae; order Suessiales; family Symbiodiniaceae; genus Symbiodinium; species Symbiodinium pilosum. The sequence continues at coordinate 8,307 of CAJNIZ010006526.1, read as the reverse complement.
AATGGAAACTGGAATTGCGATTGGGGCTGTATGGTGGTTCATAGGGATTAGTCAGGGATAGCTTTTGGGTGTCCTTATGATTTATAAGGATCCTGGTATTTCGGGCTCTATATGGGGGTCCTCCTTTAGACAGACATTCGTTTAGGGTCTAGGGTGTAGGCGTGATTGTTGAAGGGGCAGCGTATGCGGGTCGTTCAAACTTATGAGAGAAGGGGTTATATAAACACACGGAGTATATTGGTTGGGTACTGCCCCCACTCTGTAACAGTTGCATAATAAGAACGATACAGTTATATATAGCCGTGAATATGACCCTTAACATTAGACTGTCACACGGTCGGGGCAGTACTCAATATATGGGTGGTGAGATACAAGGGTAATGTAGACGCATGATTAATAAACCCCCTCTTTTTAAGGGCCTTAATATTAGGATCCCTATTATAATCCCTATTAAGGGGAGGGGGTTTATTAATCAGGGGCCGGGGTTAGGGGTTTTGGCCTGTAGGGTAAGCCGCAAGCCCTTGAAGTTTAGTGTTTTCGGGTTCGGGTTTAGTATTTCGTGTTACTTCAGAAGCCCTATGGTGCCCCTGAAGTAGCTTTCAGTATATTTTCAGTATATTATAATAAGATCCCCATGTAACCCATATTCTATCTACTTAAGGGTGGCTATATAAATAAGTGGCCTGCCACGATTTTGCTTTCTGTTGGCAGTTCCCAAGAACAGCTACAAGGTCATTATACTTGTTTTTGGTTGGAACAGACGCCGCGAACAAACAACACCAACATGAGCAAAGCATGATGCAAGCAATGTAAGCCCAGCTTCCATTTCACTTAACTTTCCATTTTCGTTTGCATGTTAGTACCCAATCACTTAGGTCGATAAGGTTGCTTGGCAACCCTGCCCTCAAAATCTAGGGTGTGTACGTCAAAATCTTTCATTCGCAGCTGTTGCAAAAGCTGTTCTAGAGTGCGTTCTGTGCATGATGCCAGCGCGCACCGTGATTATGTGGAGCTGCACATGGTTTAGGAGCTAGGTTCTCCAAGCTAGCCGCAACCCCGAACCACATGTCCGAAACCCTAAACGCTAGACCCGCTACCCTAAGCCGTGTACCCTCATCCCTGTCGCCGCGGCTTTGTTGATTGCAGTTGGGGCAAAGTCAGCGGTGCATTTGGAGAAGTCTGTGAACGAGTTCAGGGAAACCCTAAACCCTTGTGTTTAGGAGTAGTTCCCGTACTGAGTACTGTGATGTCGCTGTTTGCTGCAGTGGCTGAGTAGCTCAGAGTGACCTTTTGGGACAGTTGCTGCCGTGCCTGCCTTGAGCGATGCGTGTCTAAACCTTCGCCGCGTTTAAGGCCTAGGGTTGGTGGTTCAGAGCTTGTGTTGGGATAATGGAAAAGAAAATGGAAACTCCTATTTATGGTTTTAGGGTTCAGGGTATAGGGTCCCCGTTTAGTAGATAGAATGTGGGGTATATGGGGATCTTATCAGGTTATTGTAGCTTAGATTTAGATTGAGGTCGCGGAATGGGGCCCGAACCGCGTAGCGCGGGGTCACCATATCCTTACACTCGCCGAGTTCCAGAGTGGCAACAAGCCAGATTAATGGAGTTCATATAGGGAGGTATAGGTGTGTATAGGGGTATATACGGGTCATAAGGTTTAAATTGGGTACTGCGCCCAGTCAGTAACAGATGGAAAAGGCACATCATATGATTACATACAGCCCTTAGTATTGTCCCACTCTATAGACTGGTACTGGATGGGGGGGCGTACTATAGGGTTTAGGGCATGCACTGCTTTCCCCTTTAAACCTACAGCCCTAAACCTTAAACCCTAAATCGTAAACCCTAAACCCTAAATCGTAACCTTCAACCTTAAACCCTAAACCTTGAACCCTAAATAAACCTTAAACCCTAAACCCTAAATCTTGACCTTAAACCCTAAACCTTCAACCCTAAACTCTAAACCCCAGCTCGAGGTTAGCTTGTCATTCCTTGGCACTCCGTAGGACGACTCAGGTTTAGGGTTTAGGGTTCAGAACTTAGGGTTTAGGGTTCAGGGTTTGGGATTTAGGGTTTAGGGTTCAGGATATCGGCTTTAGGGTTCAGGGTTTAGGGTGCAGGATTTCGGGGTTAGGTTTCATGGTTTGGGAGAGGCCTGCTCTGCTAGGGTTTAAGGCTTTAAGGTTTAAATCTAGGTTGTAGGGTTCCAGGTTTTGAGTTTTGGGGGTTTAGGGTTTAGGGGTCTAGGTTTAGGGTTTAGGATTATGGACCGGTTCTGCCCACAAAGAGAACACAGGAAACGTGCTTTTGTGCTGCGTAGCATTGGCCTTGTACCCTCAAGAACCTTTTGGGCATGTACAACGCTTGGGGATGTTCTGCGAATAGACAAATTGCATTTTTAAGGGGCCCTCCAAATCCATCCGGTCCTACTATGAGGAAAAGTTTGTTTGGCTAGGAATATAGATATGTGGGGATCCTATTCTGATATTGGCCAATTCCATACTCGATTTACTTAAGGGGGACTATGGGGCTTTGGGCTTTGCAAGTCCTGCTACCGGTCTCCAGGGTTCTTAGGGTTTAGAGTCTACAGCCTACGTAAGCCGTGAACCTCATAAATCCCCTTGTTGAAGGCTCATACATATCCCTCAAACACTAGTGCACACTTAACCCGTGTTTTTGCGCAGCTTCGACGTTCATAGGGACTTCTCCTGGTCGCGCCCAGCATCCGGACATTTCCCCAAGTGGAGGTCCCTGGCTTTCTTTTCCAATGACAGGGTTTAGAGTTTAGGATCGAGGGTTCTAAGGGAGTTTAGGGCGCAGGATGAAGGGTTTACGGTTTCCCCCCCTTATACTACCCTCCAAGGCTCCCCTTCTAATGAGTTTTGAGGGTGGTTTTTGAGGGGGTGGATGGTATAGGAGGGGTAGTACTTGGGTCACGGGGGTTCTAAGTAGGGTAATAACCCCTATAAAACATGTTATACGCAGTATTAACCTACTACCTAAATCCCCACGACCCCCCAAGTAGGGGAACCCATGATTTTAGAGTCTATGGGTTTTGGGGTTCAGGGTCCTGGAAAGACTACGCACTGCTTGAAAGGTTTTGCAAGAACGGGAGATTCTTTTGAGCGTTGCTCATGTGGCTTGACGATTCAGAGTAGGCTATAGGGATCTGACGCTACTGCAACGGGTGATTACCGTTGCCATTATGAATTATTGATCCCCGAAGAGGATTCAGAATCTGGATCACATTAAGCCCGTAGAGCTCTAGGGATCTAATTCTTACATCCCTTCGAGAGTTTGGGTAATATGCTTTACATCCCTAACCCCTTGACCCTGTATATCCTAATTAAACTTTCAGAATATGCCCTAGATCTCTAAACCCTCTTTTAGGGCTTCCTGCTGGAGAGCCCCGACATCTCAATATGCCCTGATATGGAAATTCCGCATTTTAAGCCGGGACCTCTCATCGCGTGCACGTCCCAGACCGGAGTGGCTGCAGCTGGGAAGACCCCTACCGGTGAGTTAGTATTAGTATTACTACTACTACCACTATGTGGAGAATGGAAAGTGTCGGACAGACAACCGTTGCCAGGTTGGGAAGTTAAGTTGTGGCTACGCACGCTCTGATAGCAATTGCTCACGGAGGTCCCCTCGAAAAAGCTTCTTGTCTCCTATTTCTTTCGAATCTGAAAGGTTCTCATTGTATAACAGTATACCCCCTAGGAGGTATTAAGACTATTTTTTGTTACAGGTCTCAACCGATGACAGCTGCAAGGGCAAGGAATCTACGGTCCATCTGCGCTCCCTTCATACCCTCATAGAACCTCCATAGAGCAGGGCGACTGTCCTACTACCCTATTGTACTGGGGTAAATCCCTTTGAGCCTGGAAGTCCGGTTAGATTCCCAACCCTAAACCCTAAACCCGAATCCCTAATCCCTGAAACCCTGAACCCCTAGAACCTTAAACCCTAAAACCGTACGCCCTGAGACTCCAAGCCCCAATTCTAATCTCTGAAGCCCTAAGCTCTAAAACCCTAAGGCTTAAGTCCCTTTGCCCTAGATCGCTAAGCCCAGAAGCCCTAGGGTTTAGGGTTAGGGCCTGGTCTGCAGACAGCTTGCATAAAACCCTAAGCCCCAAAAACCTTAATGAATCCCGAAGCCCTAAAACGTTTGGGGTTTAGGGTTACGGAAAAACAGGGTTAAACCCTAAAATCCTAAGCTCTAAAACATCTGTACTTCCCAAGAAAGCCCTAAAACCCTTAATCCCTAAACCCTAATCCGCTAACCCTACGCCCTAAAACCCTAGAACCTTGTGCCCTAGAACCTGGGTCCTTCCCAAGAGCTTCTGAATTCAATACGAGCCATGTCGTGGTGTAAGCTGGCACTGTGGCTCCTGGCTGCAAGGCCCTTCTTTCAGGTTTAGTCGGAGGGTAGAAACATGCAGGTCTTAGTTTAGGGTTTAGGGTTGGGGGTTTAGGGTTTAGGATTTAGGGTTGGGGGTTGTGAATTTAGGGTTTAAGGTCGGGGGGTTTAGGGTTGGCAGGTTTAATCACCTCCCCCTAAGATTCAACCCCCCACACAACTTCTTCTTCCCCGGTCACGATCTCAAGTTATTCCGTTTGACTCCAGGTTTTAGATTATGTATTCGCCTATGTACCTTCAAGAGGTCTACTTGTTTGATTGCTTTTAGGGGTCTGGGTCTGGCCAGAGAACATGATTGGCGCAAATCTGTTTAGACTGGCCAAGCAGCTACGTTGTGCTCCAAACTAGCCCCATGCATGTTTATGTGCATATGTGTATACCAATGATCCTAAAAAGGTACCCTTATCATTCTTCAATGATCATAACAGGCAGAGACATGCGAACATATATGTATGTATATATACGTATGTGTGTGTTCATCTGAAAAACGAATCTGTACGTTTTGTTTTGCACGGCAGGCTTCCGCAGAAAAAAACAAAATTCACAAAATCAGCAGCTGTGAGGTCGGACTCCAAACCCAAACCCAGCCATGGGGCCTCTGGTTAGCTGGGAATGCAGGAATGGAAAAGAAAATGGAAGCTATTAAATAATGGGTTATATGGGGGGTTCACACGTCCCTAACTTACCGTAGGGTTTTAGGGAAGCGAAGCCTATGTGTGAGTGGGAGGAGTGAGCATGTAGCCCACACCTGCCAACAAATCTGTAAGCACATGATGAAATACGCCCGCAATTAATGCAAGAACCGCAGCTCTCGACGGCCGCGCATCCCACTCCCCCGAAGCGTCCCGCTTCTTGGAAGAAGGAGTGCGCAGGTCTATGGCGCCCTGGAGCTTCTGATGCCAAGCCATGCGAAGCCAAAACTGCAGAGCGGACGAAGTTCTTCTCGTCAACCGGCCGAGATTACCCCCCCAACCCCCACCCCAACCCCACCCCTCCCAACCCCTCCTGCTTCTCCCGCAAGGCATGCTCATGAAGAAGGAGCCCGGAAACCTCTGCGAAACCGCGAACCTCCTGAAGACGTGAACCTCCCTTTTCCTGAAGAAGCGAATCATTGCCGCACACCTTGTGGAACAACCTCGGAAGTCCGTGCCAATCTGAAAATCAACAGAAACCACGCGGTAAGTTATGTACATGCATGGATATAGGGACTACTATAAGGATCCCTTCTATATTGGGCTTTGGGTCTAGGATTCAGGGTTTGTGAGGGCTTCTGGAATCGCCAAAAGCCGAACCGGTAAGTACCACGCAACCTCAGAAGTGGCCCTACGAAGACTTCTGTGCTGTTCACAGGGTGATAGTCACCCATCATCCGCGCAATGCAGAAGCTTAAATACGTACTAATCATATCATGGTCCCAGATCCCTTCTACAATTATGGTGTCGGGTGCCTCAAAAAGACAGGAAAAGATATTGGTGCTTCTTTTAGCCTGAACCTTGCACAGGAGGCCCAAGAACTGCACACCCCATTTTTCCACACCATTCGCCCTAACCTCGGTGTGTTGTACAGGAAAACTGAGGTCCTGAACACCTTATGCTGCAGCCCGTATATGCTACCACCTATAATGGTCCCAAATTTACGCCGAGACCCCACCCCTCCCCAACAAAGTCCCACGTCACAAGTCGAAAATGAGATGCTGAATTATGTATCTCCTGGAAGATGATGAAACTCAATGTTTCCCGTGCAAATACCAGGGTATGATCTCCATGAAATGAGCTACTGACACTATGAGCCATGCTAAGGGACCATGAAGGGTAGGCATAGGAGTCCCTTTGGTAGGCTAGTGTAGTCCCGAATTGTATGGGAAATATTGACTGAAGCTCATATGCCGAACACCTGTATTCACCACCCTACACCCTAAGCCCTAATCCCTGAAACAAAGTTGGCAGATGCCCCCATGAAGCTCCTGTCAGACAGGCCGCTTCATGCCGCTTTTGCAGAAGGCCATTGCCCTGAAGCGGTTCAAGGCTGGAGACAGGTTGTAATCCCAATATACTATATTAAACTATTCCACAATGGGGAATATCGAATATTCGGGGAGTGGGGGGGGGTCTGACTTACTGGGTGGTTAGTAGGGAACAAGGGAATATAATCCTTATGTGGTCTCAATATCATATATTCCCTTATTCCCTACCAGCCACTGACTGGCTTAGGGCGCATTACGGGTTTCGGGGCGTTTGGGGGGCTTAGAATGGATGGATGGATGGATGGATGGATGCAGGGTTTAGTGTAGGATGGTTTGGCGAGTGCACAAGCCCAGATGGGAAAAGTGTAGGATGGTGTTAGGGTTTAGTCAGGGCTTATGCACAGGGGTGGTGCGGTGGTCTTGGCTGACATGCTCTGAAAGACCATGCCATGCAGAAGTATTCATACGAGCCGAAGGCTTCTCTAGGGTTTAGGGTACGACTCGGCCTCTCCAGGCGTGACTTTGCGAGCCTCTTGCAAAAGGGTATAGGCAGACACCCTGTATTATTCGTCCTCGGAATCATAGCTGCCGCATTCTTACTGACCAAGTTATTCTATTTTCTCGCCTTGAAGAAGATCTACCTGCAATTCCCTACAAGTAATATAGTATATTATAGTATATGATAGTATATTATATTATTTGGTGTACCAATGTTCAAAAAACCTCCCGCAATAGTCCTGACAGACCGTGTAAAACCCTTCACATTTCTGTTTCATAAGTTAGGCCCTAGGAGTAGGGCTCATGGAACCTAGCTTTCCTCTCCCACTGCAGCACACTTACGTTTCGTGAGTTTTTGACCCTAAACCCTGGGCTGAAGTGGCAGATACCCCAAGAACTCCCAGGATTTGATCTCCTCAGAGGCTCTGCAAGGACCATGGGTGGTGATTCAGGCACAGTTATTGGGGTTTGATTGAGACTTAATGTGAATCATAGTCGAAACCCCTAAACCCTGTATTTTATATAATATGTATATACATATGGGGATTGGTCTAAATTCCCTATAATACGGGGTCCCATATTTGGGTTCCCATTATAATAC
>CAJNIZ010006525.1:0-17568 GCA_905231905.1 Symbiodinium pilosum | reverse complement strand
TGCTGCTGCTGCCGCCGCGGCTGCGCCTGCTTGTGTGCGACTACTTGTCATCGCTACTGAGAGGAATGTACAAAAACATGACGATCATGATGACACTTGTTTGGAGTGTAGGGAATTAGCTCTTGGTGTTCCTAGGGTAGGCGGGACCCCATAACAGAGATCACAATTCTGAACAGTTGCGGGCTTTTTTTTTGGGGGGGAAACTGTGGTTCTGCAGAGCTGTCACGCAAGGTCCTTCATGAAGTATGGGCCATATGCAAAGAGAATTTCTTTCCCTTCACGTCTGAAAGCTTAAAGCCCCTCAGCCTTGAAACACAAAACCCGCACTCTCAAACCTTCACTTTCTAACCTTGAATCCAAAACGTCCCCCTCCTAGGTCGCTCAACCACGGAATCCCCAAGCCCTTGAACCCCTCAGCTCTGCACAAGGAACCAAAGTAGAGGCCGGCCGCTTCAAGCTCTTTCGGGGGCAGGTCCGGAGCTTCAGGATCGTGTATGTAAGAGTTCCTGGGTTTCTCGGACAACTCAAAGTTTGGGGATGGTACCTAGGGGATAAGGTGACTTTTTGCTTTCGATTTTTGGCCGAAAGTTTGCCGGGGAGGCTAAAGCTACCAGGCCGGCAGCGCTTAGGATTTTAATTTTGCGGTGGACGAGTTTGCATTGACGGGGATAGGCACGTAGGTTCCGGCTGAGGTTTTAACTTCAAGGCTTCAGGCCTACATGGATTTTGTACTTTGCCAGAACTGATCCAACAAAGCCTGCAACCATTCGAAGATTCTGGAGCTTCTCGAGCTTCCTTGCCAAATCTCATGATGCGTCTCACAAGGAATCTCGTAGCTCAACGCAAATGGTTGGATCGTATGAAAGAAGTCACGCTTGCTGTGTAGGGACTCTGATGAAGCAGAGAGCTGTAAGGCTTGGCAAGGCCAATTCATGGCCAAACACAAGAATGAAGTAGCAACTGGCATTGTTAACATTCTGAAGATGATAACAGTTTACTTGCGAATCTTCGGCAAGTACACACTTTACTTGTCATTCCGCAGATCTAATGTTGATGCTGGTGCTCGTTCAATGCAATGCTTTTGCTAATACTACGGGTTTAGCCAAAGTTGCTGTTAAACAACAATAATTATTGCGGACGAGGCACACAGTCTGTGTAAAGAGTACAGCAAAAACATAGATCACCAGGACCTGAAAGCGCGTAATGTTTGGGCTAGGAATTGCGTGCTCGTGGCTTGGAACCTGGGGTTGAGGATGTAGCGGAAGGCCGCCTGCAGTTAGACGTTGAAGTTTTTGTTACCCTTGCGCGGTCTTTTGTCTGAATTCGTTTGATACAATGTGCAACGAATGTACCTGAATCCTGGGACACACATCTTGACGTTCTCCAGGCATGCACAAACCGCACAATCCTTCAGAAGCTTCACAGAAGCTCAAACACAAGCAGCATGGCTCAAGAACAAGACTTTGCAGGCATTCGCTTAGTTTGATACGGCGACTAAAGTTATCATGCATCCCATTCCTCCTCCGTTTCCTAGTCCTAGTGGCAACTGAATTTGGAAACAATCATACCGTAAGATCGACATTGTTTCAAGAAAAGCATCATGGTTAAGTGCACAGAGGCAAGCTTCAGCACTACAGGTTTCGCGCAGCACAAAAATGGCACATGATCTCCCTTACTCCTTCTCAAGTGAGAGGCTGTATGGATCTGTTGCGGCCCGGGTGTGTAAAAACGGTTTGAAGCTCAAATTATGAAGACTTGGCTTGGACCCAAAAGATCTCACAATCCCAGCGGAGAGCATAGCATTGAGTCATGGAGAACGGAACAAAGAGGTTCATACTGCGGGCAACATTTAGCTTTTGTCAGCATGGATTTGAAGCACGCGAGCTGCTTGGCCGACGGTAACCTGACAAAACTGAGACCCCGCATCTTTCAATCCAGCGACCCATTCGGGGGCTTTTGAGCAATCACCACAGCTCCCTGCTCAACATGCAACCTCAACATACAACTGCGGCGGATACGGATACAAGCATGAAAGCGATGTTCTGTTTAGACTTGCATCACACATAATAGCAGTAGACCCGTGGGGTGTGAGGGGGAAAGGCAAGTCAAGACTAAGCACGAACATGGGTTTAGCGACAAAGCTGTAATGAAATCAACCAAGGCAAACATTTCTGGCACCTGGGCCATTACCCACACTGCAGGTAGTTGGAAGAAAGGGCACCTGGGCCCACGCGCAGCACACCATGCCTTACATTGTCGGCCACAGCACCCTGTACCAAGGAGCGGGCGGGCGGGAACTTGAATGTCGGCGCTCCAGGCCAATTTACCCAACTGTTGTAAGGTGTTTGGCAAATGCAACACCTGAAGAATATAGATATGTATGCAAATGTGGAGCAACCAAACGCGGCGAGACCTGAAGAAAATATAAACAGAGCGCAACCAGATAGTTCTCCTGCTATCCCGAGTGATCGCCCCATGCACCTAATCACGCCAACCACTGCAAGGGGTCCTACCCCTATTGTTTAAAACCACGACATGTCACCCCAACAAGTAGCTAGCAGTCTTCTGGTACACTTGAAGATCTATCTATGGGCGGCATCCCATGCCAGGGGCCTTGCCTGAGAGCTTCGGCCACAAAGGCTTCGGAGACTCCAAATCTGTGCCGGTTTTTGCACTGCGCTCTTGCACTGGTACATCAAACCCCAACGCCGAAACCCTCAAAGAAAAGGAGTCCAGGCCTGAAACCAAGAAGCAAAGTTGAGAAAAAAATCGCAGCAATAACCCTACATGGCACAACCTAATAGGGCTTTCCAGAATCTGTCTGAATCTCACCCGAGGTCCGGACAGGAGGTGGTAGGGCTTCACTGTGCGCAGCAATCAGCTGAGGCAGCTCCAGCTCCAAACCACTTCTGGTCAGCACATCGCTGCCGAGGTGACATCGTGATCAAGATCCTCTGCGTCAGGTCCGGAAAAACTCTCTTCATGTAATACGCGAACACCTGATCCTCAGACGGCCCAGACAGCTGCTGCTCATCAAGCTGCAGGCCATGCTCCTGAAGGTAGATGGTAGCATGCGCAATGGTGCGATTCAGACCTTTGGTTTGCGGATCCTATATTATGAGGTAGCATGACGTCACCGCAAGGTCATCGACGTAACGAAAGACATGTCCCTCCGCATGCAGAGAGGTGTGAAATGACGTAAGGCCCCTGCCTTGACTGTACGCACACTCCTGTTGAGCAGCCGCGCGAGGCATCCTATCGTCTAAACTCCCGTCAGTCTCCACTGGGGCTTGCGAAGGGCAAAGCTGCGCTTGGGTAGGCAAAGGAGCTGTGACCATAGTGCGCATCAAGGCCTCTACACGCCGGTTCGCTCATAGTGGTTTCGGCCTAAAGGCGACCAAGCAGGAAACCCGGTAACCTGCAATGTCCATGTGAATCGAGCTGGACGCCGCCGCCATGGGGCCTGATCCAATGGCAAAGGTAGCTCAAAGTCCCAAAATCTGTTTTGCCAGGCAACGCCCGGTCTACTGCAGCAATGACTTCTCAAGCCTTCATGGCTAAACCCACAATGGTGCGAAACAACTTGAGCCGCGCGGCCGGGCTGCACAAACGAGAGCAACACCGAGAGGGCCTCAAGGTCATGAATCTCACGGACCATGTCACTGCGAGACTCACCTTGCGCAACGCTTTCCAGCACACTCTGCAACTCTGCCTCCGCGCTGCGCCGGAGAGGGCAGCAAACTGCTTACCAACACTCCACATCACCAAACTTGAATCAACTTGTACAATCGCCGCTTCAAAGGATCAATCACAAGCCGGGGGCCAGGGATGCACCAGTGACAGTCTCCACCAATCCTTTGGTTTGAAGGCGCTCAGCTCAGCGCGTATGCTATAGGCAGGGCGATCTTCAACCGGAGAGTAAGGATTGGCCTTGAAGATCTTTCAAGCATCCCGAAGCCTGTAACCCAAACTTATGAGCGTGGGTCGAGCACTTCAAAACCAAACCAAACAATCCCGCGCAGGGCATCAACCTGTGTACCAGTCCTACCAGATATCCACGCAAGTTTTGCGGCGAACTGTTCTCGCCCTGCATGCACCCCTGCCAGAGGCCCAGCACGGAAACTTGGCTCCACCTCAGTGCCCTCTCCGGCTCTCTGGCAGGCTGTCGACCCGGTGATGCCAACTCGCAGTCCTGTTCACGACCAGCGCGCGGTGCTCGCGGGCCTCGTGGGCAGCGACAACAGAATTGCCTTCGCCTTCAAACAGTGCAGGGACGGGACGGGCCTGTGGCCCCATAGCCTTGGCGGCCGCGTCCTTGGTGATCAGGTCAGCCTACAGCCTGTCGTTGAAGCCCTCCGCGGCCGACGTGCCCTCTGGTTGGGCTCTGAAATCCCTGACCGACCAGCGCAGCAAGTCCAAAGCCCCTCAGCCATTTTTGCTGTCGCGCATTAAACCCCTGGCTCATCAGTGCCTCGAACCGGTATGATGTGGTCTCCGCAGCATGTCTTTCCAACAGGTCTGGTGGACTTTTGTGGTGCACCTGAAATTGCAAGGTCGCTGGGATACCTGGGTGCACCTAAAATGGTGAAGCTGCTGCGATATCTGGCTGCACCTGAGATGTGAGTTTGCAAAGCTGTGGTGAGATGGAGCAAGGCCAGGAGTTGAAGGCCAAGCATGCCTGGTGAAGGAGGGGTCCGAAACCCAGCTCAAACAATCTTCGGAATCCAACCCCATCCTACATGGAACAACCCTAACCTTAACCATAACCTCACGTACCGCTGGTCTTGGGAGAAGCGAAAATCCTTCTGCGCAGCACGCGCTACTGGCTTGCCCATTTACCCTCCTACAATTTTCTGCGGACTTCATCGACCCTCCGCGAGGCCCCTTCTCAGCCAGAGCTGCCTCCAGCCTTTCAATCTTCGTCAGCATCTGAGCCAACACCTCCGGAATCGCGGAATCCCCTGAAGCAGAAGATGCCAGCCTGGTGTGGCCACGTACGGCAACTGTACCCAAACTTCCAGCGGCTGCAATCTTCTCCTCGTCTGCATGAATAGCGTGTTGCTGAAAAACCTAAGCCCACGGCCTTTGCACTGTCGTTCCTGCAGGACTCGTTGTTTCATGCAAAACGTAACTTCGCAACTCAACAGCGTATTGACAACAGGTCCTGCAGTATCCACGTTCCAATCGGAACAGCTCTTGCAATGGCGGCAAAAGCTCTTGATCATGTACTTCACATGGCAATGTCACCGGTCGTCTTGCTGCCGCTCAAGCTCTGCCACTGCTCTTTCACTCCAGAGGTGGTTCGGCTGAACTCTCTAGCTGCATCCTCACTCCTTGCACCAGAAATATTCTCACCGCCAGATGGAGCAAAGCTGTCTCTTCTTCGACACTCCCTATATTACATATATATATACATATTTCTATAGAGTCTTCATGGATAAGCTACATTGTCGCACACTGACTGGCAAGACACTCTCGACCAAACAGCAAACCACCCAATTTCAAGGAAAGGCCCCAACAAACAAAAATGACGAGGAGTCACCAAAACTGAGGGCTTCCGCGGTTTACACAAGGGGTTCCCAAAACTTTGAGGGCCAGTCCATCTAACACAGGTTGTAATGTATTGGGATCAATGATGGCGAGCCCCATTTATGGAAACTGGCACGTACGCTTAACCCGTCTATCAGCCGTTCCATGTCTTCTTTGTCTATTGTCTATAATTTTCTTGTCCATATGATTCTCCTATATGGGAGTGACGTCCCCATATGTGCCCTGTGTAACCCCTAAATCCCCCATATAATCTTTCTATATAAGCCTGTTGAGGCCCTATATGAATGAAACCCAGCTGCCAGCAGCATCAGCGCCCAGAACAAAGACTTCAGGGTGTGAAAGATCGAGGTAATCAGCGTTCCTAAGTTAGGACCAACTAGAGAAGGGAGCTCCCCATGGGGGAAGTCTATATATGGAGTACATAAAGGGTGAAGGGGGACCATATAAATCCTGTAGGGAGCGTATAAGGCTTGTATGAGGACAATCACAGTTCCTAGGGACCACTTGCGGAAGCGCAAAAGGCAGCAGAAGCAACGGCGGGAACGGTTTAGGAATTTAGTGTTCGCGAGTTCACTGCAGGTGTATGCCTGGGTGCCTTTCTGGCCATTGTTGTGTTGGCAACAAAACCGATACAAGGATATAGTGAAATAATTGAAGCGAAAGAACCGTGAAATTAAAGTTCGGCAGCTTCCCCACACGAGGCAGACTTTGCGGCTGTTGCGAAGACTACATCATGTGCGACCAATGAGTGAACCACGAGAGTCGCGAGCGACAACATGAGCAGCAATGACAATCATAGCCAAAACAAGTTGCACTAGAAGTCATTTAGTTACCGTCATAGCCACAAGAATATGTCTCATCATTTCCAGGTTTTGGGTCTCAATCATCTAAACCTCGTCATCTGGACACCGACAAGCTCCCAGAAGTATCAAGTGTCCTGAGCCCAGCCTTTCAAAGGGCCAACACAGACTTTTCGACCATAAGGTTCGAGTGCACATGTGTCTGAAGCGGCCCCTAGATTCCTCAGATGCGAATATCATTCCCCTGGCCGGCAACCTTTCAACCTTCAAAGCGTACGGTCCCATGAGTTTTTGGCGCAGAGCTTCGTAGGGCCATGACAAAGCGCAGGATGCGCATGAGCCGCATGGTCCTTGCAATACACACTCGGGACATGTGCTGCCACAACGGTTTATTTCAGCGAAGGTCCTTCTGTTGAGGCTGTTGCTGTTGTGAGGGTGGTCCCCAACAACCACTTATCTTGAGCAAGCCTGGATATTTGAGCGTCTGGGTGCCACCATGAATGAAATCATCAACAACAGCAGGAGGCCAAGAAACAAGTCGGCTTCATCCGAAAAATGCGTTTGGAGAATTGGGGCTAAAGCTCTTGAGGCTATTTCTTCCTCCGCTTGCGCAGTATGGAAGACATGTGCAGCTGAAACCCCAATCCTGGGGTTCAGCCCACGAGAACCTCAATCCTGGGGCTCAGCCCGCGAGACTGTAACTGTGTACACTGCATGCGGCCGACGAGGTCTTGAGTTGGGAAACCCGTCTTGTTGGAATTTGGATTCCTTCGACGGACCGCTATTGCATGGCATCCTGCGCATAATTCTAGGAAAGAAAATGCAGAACCAGTTTCTCCATTGCTAGGATCCCGCTTTTCCTCTCCGAAGACGGACAAACAATCCTGAAATCCTCCAAAGCCGAAGTAGAAGTACGTGTCTACCAAGCTGCTTGATCAGCCTGGTGATGCGAATGATCCGCAATGCCTGAATTGCGTAAGTGAGTAGCGTTTTTTTTGGTGGTTGAATCTAGTCAGGTTATATTCCTTATATAATATACTATACCCAAAAGGAGGATATAATCTTACTCTATATTGGGTACCATAGTGGGAACTTGAGGGCTTCATTGAGACCTCCTGAGCTCCGAGCCACGGTGGTGCGTCATAATAAGCAGATGAGAGGGTCTCATCCAAGCATAACCCCTAGGGTTAGGGTTTAGGGTTTAGGGTTTAGGGTTTAGTAGTATTTTTCAAATTGTAGCCCAGGGTTCTCAGGATGATAGAACATCTTCGTGTCAGATTTCCCGTTCCTGCTGTTTTCATCTGCTAAATGGGGGCACATCTGGAAAGCTCTCAAGCAAGCCTCCCGCACAAGAAGAGACGGTAGGGTGCTGAATTCGTTGTTGTCCATGAACTGAACCTTTAATTGAGCCCCTTGCTGCTCTGTGCATTAAACTGCAGACAAGGCCAAGCTGCTTTAAGGCTACTGATGCCAGCAAAGTTTCCACCTGACAGCGCAGGGTATCAGTACAAAAGTGTTACCTTGGAGGCCTTAATTTCCAATGGTGAGGCCTCAAGCTCTGGCCTGGGTTCAGTGCGTTTGAGCTCAGCAGCTTGGTTAACCTTTTGCCTGAGGTGCAACCTGTCTCCTTTTCCGGGCTTTTGCAATTTGATCACTATCAGGACCGTCCGACCCGCTCAACATCCCTACACCCTAAACCCTAAACCCTAAATCCTAAATGGATTTCCCCCATGCCCAACTTGCCCTGGTTTCACTGGTAAGCCCTTGGATGGGACCAAAAGAGTCTGTAACCGACTTCTCGCCACACACATGGGTTTGCTGAGGGCATCCCGAGTCCAGTCAGAACCCTAATCCCTAAACATGTGCCGTCCAGTTAAAGGTCATGACATGCGATTCACACTGCAAAGTACCCAGCGCTGGTGGAGGGTTGACTTTCTCTGCATGTAGCGAAAATCTACAGTGGGGTCACTGTAGTGCTAACACCTAGGGTTAGGTTGACTGTCTTGAACCATTTATCTTGATTGGGACTCTAGCAATAGTAGCTTCTGCGTTCCTGCCATCACAGTGCAATCACGGAAGGCTTGACTGCTGGAAGGCCGCGACTTGATGTGAGTCATACTACAAACATTCCGTCACATGGGTGGAGCCTCATATCCATCATGCGTTACTCCAGAAAGAAAGGAGAAATCTAGGCCACTGCTAGTCCCTCAGCTTCAACAGGAACACGAGGCAACCAGATGGCCTGACCCTTCCACAGTCCATCGCCGTAAGCTCTCAGAAGACTTCCGAAAGGGAAATCGCATGATGGTCAATGTAGACGCGTACATAGCCAAAAGCTGGACCCCCAGGTCTTGAGGGCCACAGGCTCCAAGATGAGAAAGCGTTCGTGGGGAACAGTCTCTCAGCACCATCCTACATGAACCATCTGGACAACAAACCATCAGCACGCAGAGTGCGCAGGACCAATGACGGGTGTGCCATGTAAACGCAGAACTCAATCCTCAAACCAAGGGGTTCAGGCCAAACTCACACAGAAACAACCTGCAAGTGTGCTGGACATGCTAGCACTGCATGAAAAGAACAGCACTACAAACAAAATCGAATTGCAGCAGTCATCTGTATCATGTGCATTGTCGATGTCCATATCTCAACACAGACTGCCGAAAAAGTAAAGAAGCAAACCTGCAGCCGCCAGCCTTCTGCCACGCTGTCAGAGAAGAGAATGCTGATCTCAAGAGCCTGAGCTGGCATTGCTCGGGCGTCAACTCATGAATCCATGGCGTATAGGATGTACTCCCTCCTCTGCAGCAAAGCACGCCACTCCCTCAAGCTTCAACATGTCTCCTGTTTGACTTGCGGGCCCCATCTTTTTATCTTTACAAATTTACTCCTCATGATGGTCCAAAAGCGTACCTTGACAAGAGCATGGGTCCAACAAGTATAGACATACGCTCCTGCGAATCCTCGTTCTTCATCACCTCACGGCTGGAGGTAGTTCAGGGGTTCGCTTGCAACAGCGCGCTCAGTTCACCTTCATCCTTGTTGCTCAGGTTATGACAATACACGGAACACCAATATGTGCCATGTGGGCAGTTCTTGAAATTGGCAAGTACACCATAAATGTGGCCTATGAGGAAGATATGATCCTCCGAAAGGTCTACCTATACACTTTTTCGGCTCACAACCTCAAGGAACTTCAGCCTGCTCTTAGGCTATCAGCTTGGAGGTACGCGCCCAGAAGCCAAAGCATGCATTCTGAAAGCGGGACTTCCAGAAGGCCAGCGAGTGAGACACTGCGAGACTGGCTGTGTCTATCAGAGGCGGAACAAAATTATAGCGGGCGTGATGATCATGAGTCGGACTTCGGGGCTCTTTGTGCAAGTCTTTGCAAAAATCTCAATCCTCGCAAGTAAGCCTTTAGTTACCGTTAGCTTTTTGGAAAGTCGCAGTTTGAAATCAAGCTGCAAACCAATGGGATTGCTTACAGACGTGCTGCAAACCTTGCACCAAGCTGCTATCCTCCAGTTCCGTGTGCCTTTCCCCTCTCTAGAAAAACCGATTCGGGGTACACCCAAGGCCACTCACCTCAATCTTTCCACGAAACCTTCGAGAACACCTAAAGTTTGGTGTCCCTTGGGCCCTGGGGCTTGACTGCAGTTCGTCACTTCAACACTTCAGGCACCAAGCCTGCTTTAGGCAAATACAATCCTTGCCAAATCGTTCAGCCCATCTTCTGCTGCGTCAGGCACGCAGATGGGACCCTAACTACAGGCTCTAGTTCTTACCGGCAGCTTCCTGGCAAGACCCTGCTCAGGCCTAGCAGCCATTTCCACGCTTGAAGTGATGACGATGAAGAGGTCCAGAAAAGCCCAGGCCCAATCCTGACGTCTGGGTCTGGTTTCCAAGCTGGTGCTTTTACGTTATCAGTAACTACTTATAAATGTACTGTTGCTTGGTGATTAGTGCCGTTCCTACTCCTCTTCGTCCAATTCTCTGCCTGCAACTACTACTCTGCTGCGAATGGCGAGCAGACCGACTATGACAACTATTGCCTTTACAGGGACGAGAAGAACCACAAGGTAACAACGACGACAACAACACCATCAGCAGCAGAGGCAGCAGCAGCAGCAACAACAACAACAACAACCAAACAAGCAGAAAAGAACAAGCACCAAGAAAAAAAAACAATGAGAACAAGGAAGCAGCAAGAACAACCAAAACAAGAACAAGAAGAAGAAGGCACCAATGACCCTCCGACAACGACGACGCGAATACTAACAGCAACAGCAACAACAGGAACGGCAGCAATAGCAACAAAAGCAGCAATCACAACAACAAGAAGCACAAGCACAGCGCCGCCACCGCCACCACCGGGGCCGCCGCCGCCACCACAGCCACCACCACCATCACAGCCACCACCAGCCGCCGCCGCCACCGCCACTGCCGCCGCCGCCACCGCACCCGCCGCCACCGCCACCGCACCCGCCATCGCCCTCCCGCCGCCACCGCCGCTTAGATTGGGATGATGGGTTCCTCCTTTCGAGGTCTAGTATTAAGAATTTGAATTTTCCTCTTGGCAAGCGCTTCAGGTCTTATTTCGGGTGTTCGAGATTCATGGCTCCAGGTATCTCAATACCTCGCATGTACCGTAAAGGAGTCCGAAAAAGCTATCGCACTTGCGCGCTGCCATCGAGAACGTGAGAAAGCAGGCAACGTGTGGAAATTGAGGATTCTGGTTGAAAGTTTCCGCATACCCTCCTGAGCCGGAGAAGGTATTCATGTTTCTTGCGCCAGTTGTTGAACTCTTGACGACCCAGATAAGCACAGACAAGGGCATGCCAACGCAACGAGCATGAACCTCAAACAGGCCCCTGAAACAGCTCCGTTAATTTCAACTTCGGCTATATGCGGGGAATGGGCATCCCTTTTCTTTCTAGTCTGTACATCCCGGAGCACTTCGAGCCCCAAAAATGGCCCCTGCACCATGAGCACGTCAAGGTTGTCTGCGTACTTCATAAAATGAGGGAACACATACAGACAGACAGACAGGCAGGCAGGCAGGCAGGCATGCATGCATGCATCCATACATGCATACATGCATACACGCGTACGTACATACATATACACAGACACATACACATGTGTACATGTATACATGTAGGATAACATCCAACAACAAGGAACATGCTTCCGGGACGATTGGAGCCCCTTGGTGAGCTTTCCCAGCCTCACATAGAATCCTACATGCTCAATCCTCAAAACCTGTATTTAAACTCCAAGAATCACCGTCAGTACCTTGCGACAAGGTTTTCAATTAAAACGAACCCTCAATTGGGATGCTTCAAGATCACTCCACGTTTGTTTACCCTGTCAGACCTCACCATCAGCCTGGAACATCCGAATGGGCTTGCGGTTAGATTCCTGGATAGTAACACGGGGCGTTTGAAGGAGTAATTGTAGGAGCTATCCACACCCCCGTGACCCCCTGATAACGACAACCCAAACTTCGTTGAAAAGCGAAAATGGTGCAGAAATTACCTCTTCGTCGCCCCCGCCCTTCCGCCTCCGAGCAGAAATATCGGAAGCCGAAGGCCAGGACTCGCATCCCAAGCTCGAAAGCAAAACTTGGAGGGCGCACTGTTGAGGTCTGCTTCTGGGGCACTCTTACCTCTGATAAGTAGGGAATGCTGCAATGGAAAAGAAAATGGGAAATGCCATATTATTGCGGATGATAATTTTTTTGGATTCTGATAAGGATCCATTCCTGCATCCTCTGCTAACCAGACGTGAGTACTTAGCACTCACACTTATTGACCCAACAACCCACAGTCGGGGCTCAGCTCTACACAGGACATAACATGCAAAGGGGCATGGGAATGGAGTTTGAGCTGTCCGGACTTTGGGCGTTGTCGGATGCAGGGTAGATAGAGCGATCGGTCTGTTTTTGAGGATTGGGGTTTTACATAAGGTCTAGCGGTGGCAGAGCCAGATAAGCACATCTTCAAGCACTCTAGACTTTAAGCAGGACCACGAACGTGGGATCTTATGGCCACACTGGCGAAGCAGGGTGCCAGTGGAGTCGAGACCCGAGATTTCAAGCATCTCAGAATTAGGGGAAACCTGCGCGTAGATTTTCAGAGTCTGGGCTTACAAACGCATGGCCCCTTTCCACCAAACTTCTGCGCAGTGGAAACCCACAAAGACAATACAAAGGCTGTAACTGCGGGTAGTTGGTCCCCTCCTTTGGGGCCAAGTTGCCTTCTCCAGGGTTCTTCAGAAGGACTCCTTGAAGTGGAGTTGCCTAGCTGTAGCTCGATGAGAGCATCGTAACGATGCTTACCTGGAATTCCCGTCAAACTACCCGAGGACATCGGCTGATAAGCCTGGATTGCACCGTGCGATGTTAAGCCAAGAAGCAGGAAAGTGTAGCAGAAACCGGTCACCTGACACAGAAACTTTTCCAAATAGTATCTCCAGAGGGAGTGAGGCTCATCAGAGAAAGCTTGAAACAGGAGCGACCGCGAAATCAGGCGCTCTACCAGTTTGTGTTTGAATTAGAACCCACACGCAGGATAGCGCGGACCAAAAAAATGGTAGCTAAATGGAAAAACATCCTGCGTGACCCTACATGCGCCGCATTGCCATGATTTCAATAAATTCAGGAGTTTGGGTTTCTAGGCTCCTGCAAAAGTTTGCCTATCAACAGCATGGGCTGCAATTCAGCGAGGCATTCTGCTTACCCACACACAACCAGTCTGCAGGGTTGTTCACTCAACCGTCAACCCTAAGTTAAAAGAACGCCAAAACACACACAGAACATGCCTGAACCCGGCCTAGAAGTATAGAGGGGAATGATCCACAGCATAGGATGCCAGAAGCTCAAACAACTTTTTGGCGCCGGGGCAGTTTTTTCAAACAGGCCCATGAGACGTCAAGGGACATCTCGAGCTCTTTGGAAGTCATTGGGATTTGCTGGAGACATGTTTGAGGTTGTGCCGAAGAACTCCCACATCTCTGTCTCCTGTTGCTCAGCGGGATGTGCCTGAAGTGCTGTTGGCACCTGGTTCGTGGTGAGGCTCATCTCGATCTCAATACCTGCTGTGGCAACACTACGTGAAACCGTGATTGCTGGATAACAAGACTGTTCTTGAAACCGTCCTTGGTAACACTGGCATGTTTGCACGGTGACTTTGACTAACACTAATTCAAGCTATGCGTCGCGGTGAAGCTGACCACATTTTGATGTATGCAGCGCAAGAAGCATGGACGTAGGTGTGCATGCATTCTCACATGCCATCCGCAAGCACGGACAGCCAGCATTCCGCTTGAGCAGTCAATATGCACCACATCAGTCTGTAGATTCTCGTTCTATATGCTAGGGCGTTTCCTTTTCGTAGTGGATGTTCGGATGAGATGATTCAAGGGCCAACCCATCTCACACCGTGAGGACTGCTTATGCAACTCGCTGCTCTGGAATTTGAGCTTTCAAGCCGCACAGTAGATAGTCCCCTAGATGTATACTGGTGTAATGGAGGAATATGTATGATTATTCGGTGGTAAAGTAAGTATTACAGGTTTGGTCATGGTGCAGGTTTTGGGGCTTGCGGTCTGAGGCTTTGCGCTACCCCAAACCCTAACATTTTGACAGTGTGCAAAATCAGAGCAACTAGTTTGGTCCAATGGATTATAGATTTTGGCCTGTGGGCACACCATACATTTCACCTCAGCCCATGATGCATCACCTAAGCTGGGTGGTTAAGCAATTGATAGAAACAACCCACTCGAAAACTGAGATCTTGTAACACGTCCCCATACACACCCTTGATTCCACAAAAGAAGCAACAACGAGGCCTATGAAGATAGAGTTCGTGATGACGACAATGCCAAAGAAGAAGTCGAAGAGAGGATGTCTGTTGCAGGGTTGAAAAGCACAGAAATCTCTCTCGACATCGTCGGAACCTAGTAGGCCTGCAGGTAGGATATAGGGTCAAGAACTGAAAATACAATCTGTTTGGTTCGGTGGTTTCGGGATTGGGGCCTATAAGGGCCAAGGCACATCGCCATCTCCCAGAATGCTTAACAATCTTGTCTTGGAATATGAAAGAGAGGAGGAAAGTTTCCTGAAAGGCTCGAGGTTGAGGGATCCTAAGGCAATGGCGCCCTTTCAGTTTCACCCCGCGCCACTTTAACCTTCCTGTCGGCCTTTGTGTAGTATCCCGCCTTGGCTGAGACTTGGGGCAGAGTGTAGTGGTAGCGCTCTGGGTTTGAGTTGCTGGGCTGACAGATGACGGCAAAGTAGTTGCACCCTGCCACTGTCTGCGTCTTGCCCTCTCTTTCGCATGCAGCTATTCACTTTCGGAACGCCCGAGAGCCTTTGTCGTCAACAATATCCTGCTCTTTACAACACTGCTGCAATCAAACCAAATACGCAACTCCACTCATTCTTGCCTGACAAGCTCGGTCAGCCAGGTATCATTCTCCGAATTCCTTGGGCTCCACTTGATGCTTGCTGGGAAGCAACAGAGGCAACCAAGGCGTTCAAAACTACAAGTAGTTCGATATGGTTTTTGAACTTCTACAGCCCTGGCTGAAGAAAAGATCCAGGGAGTGTTTCTATGCAAGGCCTAAGCAAACCAAGTGAAACGTTATTCGCTCCGGCAAACCTGTCTAACAGTGTACCCCTCTTGTCATAGATGGTCCCTACAGGGGTCCGGGCTTAGGGTGGCGGGCTTAAGGCCATGGAGATTGCTGATGCTCTAGCATCACTATACCCCCTTGCTGCCCTATGTCGTTGCAAACCTCCAAACCATTTCTAGCTAGACCCTGTTGGTGGGGTTCTCAGCGCGCGGGGTGGAGGGCTTAGAGCTTGCGGGGTGGGGCTCGGGTCACGGTTCCGAATTGAGGCTGTAGAGCCTCAAGGTTAAGAATGTTTCAAATTCGCGGAGCGCAGCCTCAAGCCAGAACTTCAGCATCAGATAAGTCCTAGAAAGTTTTGGGCGTCTACATCAACTGCATGACCGAGCTCACACATCCCAGACAATCGTACGAACCCAATGCCTCGCAAACAAGCACTGGAAAATCAATGTCTGTCTTTTACTGGTGGCTAGTAGGGAATAAGGGAATATGACTCCTATGATAAGCTACATGACATGGGAACATTTGAAGGACCTAATTGCAGATTTAGGCAGGAACACCAACCGGATTGCAGAAAGACACTGCTGTCGTTCATCTTAATTTGCTGAAAGACACTGCTGTCACACGTCTTTCGCGAAACTATGCAATCCTTTAGCGTCTTCTTTCGCGAATCTGTCTCGAATCCTTTAAACCATCTGAGATGGTCTCCCTTCTAACCCCCAGTAAGGTTTTGTTCCTTACAAATGAAGTTATATTTGGGGGACTGTTCTTGGGCACCACCTTATGCCTTATATGCCTTACGCCCTGATGACCTTGAAAATTGTGCCGTAAATCGTGAGGCCACGGTGCTGCGTCTGAAGTCTCAGCGAAGCAAACTTGCGCCGCGAGCGCTTGCCATCTGCTGCGTTGGCTGTTTCCCTCAGCACATATGCTTCACAGAATAAGTGGCTGGGGGAAATCCAAGAATCATGGGGAAGTCATAGGAGCCCTTGCTACGTATCACGTGCGGGACACTTGAGATTGTACAGAGCTCATTTCAAGAAACTCTCAGTTGAAAAGCTTGGCCTTGCCAACAACTGGGATCCCAGAATCTGAACAGCCGCAGCCCCTTCTTCCAAAGCAAGCCCTCGCATGAGCTTCGGAACTTGATTTGGGACCTGGGGTTGATACTTCCGGCATGAGATTGTGCAACAGCTGTTTGATGGTTGGGGTTAATTAAACCATCGCGCGCTTTTAATTATGAGGTAATGTTTGGGATGTGGCTGAAGAGCAGGCTTCCGCTTTTGGTTTCGAGCCTGACGCTTGTGGGAAAACAAGAAGCCGTCTTCAGTTGCTGTGGCACAGAAAGGAATACTTTGGAAGAAACATGCCAGTGGCACGGTGATGATTTCGAAAAGGAGTTTCTGAAGGACCTTGGGTTAGGATATGAACGTAATACGACGAGTCCTATTACGCAGCCGAAGCCACCAATGTGAATTCGACGCAACCGTCACACCTACACTCAAAATTGCAAGTGCGAGAACTACACCCCCAGGAACATCTATTCAGGGCTGTAAATTCCTCCCCCAACACTCTAGACCCTTAGCCAAGAATAATTGCAACACAGCTGCTTCAGTGACATGTCGAAAGCTGTGAAGGAACCTTTGGAGCGCAGTCAGGATTCAACTCTGTAGGCTGATGGAATAACTGTCCGTGACGCCAGGACATCACGGAAACATCTGATACTGA
This sequence comes from Symbiodinium pilosum, assembly GCA_905231905.1. Classification (NCBI taxonomy): domain Eukaryota; class Dinophyceae; order Suessiales; family Symbiodiniaceae; genus Symbiodinium; species Symbiodinium pilosum. Next base: position 856 of record CAJNIZ010006525.1, on the reverse strand, counting down.
GGTCTCTTGAGGTAATTGCACTGGCAGAATCCTAAAACCTCCTGATCTGAAGCCAATTTGAGTCCTCCAAGCCCCTTCCTGCAGAGTCATTCCATCTTGACACTTTCCCATGATGCAAACATTGAGAGGCATTCACAGGCAGGTGGGGATTTGAGGTCTTGAGTTTTGAGGCCTAAGCCTGAGTCTGCATGCCGGAGCGTGGATTAGACTTGGCAAGCCTGACAGGACCATGGAGATAACATGTGTGGACGCGCTGACAGAAAAATGTCTTTCCTTGAAATGAAAACCGGCTCGCTCGAACAGATCCTCATGAACATGGCGGCTGTCAGGGGGCCCTAAGGGGAAGATATAATCTTGTTGCCTCGACAGGGTTACCATGCAAACAAAACGCTTGAGGTTGCTCGCACTGCGACAGACTTTGAAACCCTCGACCTAAATCACTCCTACATCCACAGCACCAACAAAAGCCGCAAGCCCTCCTCAGCCATGCAAATATACCGCCCACAGCCCTGACCCCTGTAGCCATAATCCCATCGCGCAACGCAAGGGCGCCCCTGCTGTGAAGGAGGGCCGTTTCGGCCTGCCTGGAAATCTTCCCAATGTATGGGTAGTTCCCAAAATTAACGTTAGGCGGCCGTAGTATAATCTATACCCACAGGGGGCCCATAATTTTGAGAACAACTCACAAAATGATATAGTAGGTTGGGAACATGTAATCTAAGAGGGCTTCAATGTGGGAGGGGATTAATGTTGGACCTCCTTTAGCCTAAGGGTCCTCTATAATGAGTTTTGGGGCCGGCCTATTCAGGATCAGGGCAATGATTGGAGGGCCCCCTATAATGAGTTTCGATTTTGG
>CAJNIZ010006524.1:55297-75351 GCA_905231905.1 Symbiodinium pilosum | reverse complement strand
CCCTAAACCCTAAACCGCCCTCAACCATCCAGGTGCTGACGCCGTTGCCAACCAGGACGTCGAGTCTGCTCATGTGGGTATCCCTTGTACACTGTGCAGGAAGGGGCGAGGCTCCCTACTCCCTGGACTTTAGGGTTTAGGGTGGTTCAGGGTTTACGGTTTAGGCCCTAGACCCTGAAAGCTAAACCCCTAGACCCTAAACCTAAAATTATGGAAAGTACTGTGGTGGCTTTGCGGCTTAGAGTTCAGGATCTGAGGATGGAAAAGTCAATGGTAACTGTCCCTTCTGGGCGTCCCTTCCATCCTAAACGAGCCATAATCTAAACTCCTTAGAGGGGGTCTTATATTACCATAGGAGCCATTAACGGGGATAGTTGGAGTTTAGACTATGGCTCAAGTGCTACTTGATCATGAAGCCATGGTTGGTCCCGTCAACTGTTAGGTCTGGGGTCTGCGCAGAGAACTTGAGTTTTAAAGCACCAGGACCAGACATCCTTTCCTTTAACAACCCTAGGTCTCTACAAGCCACAGTTGAGTTCAGGCGGCAGCGTGGTCTTGGAGAGTTTCACACATAAATGGTGAAGGGTTCGAGGGTTTAGCCAGGCAATGGCAGCCTGTGAAGGTACTGCTGGTGCCGCCCGGTCCGTCCATTCTTTACAGTCATGTGTCAGTGTTGTTATTCTAGAAGTGCTTTTACGGGCACCTCAAATCCTTAAAGGTCCAGACTGATGGTGCCCCTCAACCTGAGCTTACACTAATTGGTTAATGGTTTAAGGTTTAGGGTTTGCCTGCAGCGCGGCACCTACTTAGCAGGACTACTCCTATTTCGCCAAGAGCATTGACTTTCACAACCCGTCGATGCGTCTGAAGCTCAGTGCTGTGTGTATGACTAAGTTTCGGTCGCTGTGGACACCGGAATGTTAGATTAGGGCCAACATGGTTTAGGGTTTAGGGTTTAGGGTTTAGGGTAGAAGCATCCATACTTACCACTATTATTCCTTTCTGACCCTTCAGTGGTTATAGTGCAGCGTACCCCAATCATATTGTAGCTGTGAAGGCCCTAGTATTAGCATCAAGCACAATGGGACAGACCAGCATCAGAGTCAAAGTATTCATGCCAGAGGTTAAAGAATCCTGCTGCTCCACACCCCTTGTCTTACAGGTGGTTTGTAGAGATTCAGGGAACATCATCCTTAAATGAGTCCGATATACTTTATTCCATTTCTCCCTGCCAACCCCAGCAAGTGGTTCAGAATTTAGGGTTAGGGTTTAGCAGTTAGGTCGGGGTTACCCGGGGCGCGATGGAGGAAAATGCTGGGCAGCTGTTCCCTATCGTCACGTTAACGTAGCCCATGAATTTGGGAAGCTTGGCTTTCCAGCTCTTTTTGGGGGGATCCATTCCTTCATTCTTAGACCTAGACCCTAAACCCTTAAAATTACACTACAAGGATCCGGGCTTGGGTGTAATTAAGTCCGAAGGCTTTTACCCGAGGCCTTCAACCCTTTGGGCCACCTTAGACCCGAAGCCTGCAACCCTATGGACCACCCCAAGCCCCAACCCCTGAACCCCAAACCCTAAAACTTCTAAACCCCAAACCCCATAAACCGAAACCCTAAACTCTAAACCCCAAACCCTCAACTCTCAACCCTAAGCCTATAGGCCACCCTGAACCCAAGCCCCAAACCGAAAACCTGATGTGTTGTGAGGCGTTGGGTCGCCCAGGACTAAGGGTTAAGGCTTTGGGCTTAAGGCTATAGGGTTCAGGCTTCAGGGTTTAGGGTGTAGGGTTGTTTTGGGTTTAGGGTTTAGGGGTTAGGGATTAGGGTTTAGGGATTTGGCATTTGGGTATAGGGTCCAAGGACCCAAATAGTAGGGCTGAGGGTGTAGGGTTAAGGGTGTACGAAACCCTAAACCCTAACCCAAGGTGCCAACGTTCGTTGGGATGGCCGCTACTGCCGCCTCAATGGCTTCTTGGAGAAGTCGGTTGGGGCCTTGGGCTTTCCCAGCAGCCAAAGGTAGGGTTTAGGGGTACATTTAAAAAGGGGGTATATAGGGGTTATATAGGTAGGGATGTATAGGCTCTAGGGGTTTAGGGTTTAGGTTTAGGGTTACCCCTGTATACTATCCCCCCTAGCCCCTTAACTAACCTTAATTCAGCCTAAGTGCCCCTAAATAAGTTTAATTATGGGGTGTAGTATAGGGGCTGGTAGTAGGGTTTGGGGTTGGTTTGGGGTTGAAGAAAGTGAGCCCCAAACCATAAGCCCTCATCAACATCCAGCACGTCTTTCACAGGATAATTCAGGCCTGTTTGAGGAAGTCCCCGTTTACCCTCACCCAAACTAACTCGGAGCCTCACATGCACCCCAGCAAGGCCACCATCCTCTTAACTGGACCTTCTACGAGGTTCCACGTTCGTGTGGGGTGGTATTGATATCGCAAACCACAGACCCATACATTAGCTTTTCGGAAGGGTTTCCATACTACTGGGGTGAGGCTAAGAGTTAACACGTTAACGCCCTTTCAAGCATCTCTTGCCCCTCTAAGGGATCTAGGGAGTTGAGTAGGGCTTTCGGGATGTAGGGACAGCGGTTTTGCGGCTAGGATGTAGGGATTGGGAATTAAGGATTTACAGTTAGGGATGTACAGATTTAGGCATTCACGATATATGATGGAGGGTTTTAGGTTCAGGTGTATAGGGATTTCAGCATGGAGGACTTAGGCCTAGTAAGGGATTACCATAGTACCTCCCCAAAGGTACCTCCCCCCCCAGATTTAGAACCCTTTTCGGCCTTATTAAGCCCTATATAGTCCTTATTAGCTCCTTACTCCAGGATTTAGGAAACCGGGCCTGGACCAGACCCTAAGCCCTAAGCCCTGAACCCTAAACCCTGAATCTTGCATCCTAACCCATAAACCCCATAGACCCTGAACAAAAAACCTAAACCCCTAAGCCCTAAATAGTAGTTTGCATTTTCTTTTCCATCATCCACTACAATATATACCCCTAGTATAATTGATAATATAGTAGCTTCCATTTTCTTTTCCATTATCCCTACCCTAAATCCCAAACCCTAAACCCTAAACCCCCAAACCCTAAACCCCAAAACCTAAACCCTATATTACCCCCAAGGTTTATAAGATGCTGCACAACTTCACTGCACTGCAGAGCCATGCGCGAGAGTGAGGGCCTGAGCCTATCAGGTTTAGGGTGTAGGGCATCTTGAGTTTTGGGCTTAGAGTTTAGGGTTTAGGGTATAGGGATTTAGGGTTTAGGGTTTAGGGTGTAGGGCTTAGGGTTCAGGGCTTCAATTTTAGGGCTTAGGGTATAGGGCTTAGGGCTCCGGGGTTGAGGTAATTGCAGGGCTTAAGGCGTAGGAGGCTATAGTCTCCTGTGGTAAGAATGCCTGGAGACGAGCTTGGGGAGAAAAATGAGGGAGAATCCGATGGAATTTGAAATGGAAACTGGGTAATCCATACACATACCCATACATATCTATCCGTGCATATCTATCCTAAGCCCTAAGCCCTAAACCCCCAAACCGCCGTGCTTACGTGGCATTTTTGATGGGATCCTCTAGGGCCCCTAGTAAGAAGGTATGCTCCTTCTGGGTATCGTCCCTAAGCCCGTAACCCTAAACATTTGGGATTTGTTTGAGGAATCTTGGAGATGGGAAAAGCTCTAACCCCAGACCAGCGTTTAGGGGTATAGGTTGGATACTGCCTCCACTCAGCAACAGTTGGATAATAGATATAAAATGGTTATATATAGCCCTTAATAGGACCCCTAATATAGACTGTTACTGGGTGGGGGCAGTACACAAGGTATAGGGATTAGGCTGGCCTTGTGGTGGACGGAAGAAATATTGCACCACTTAAGAACCCCATATGGCTGTAATTCCTGGGGTAATTTCAGCAGGGCAAGATTTGCTCCAAATCATCCAGTGCCACCCAACCAAAAGAAGTTTATATATATACATATATACACATATATAAAAGTTATATAAGTATACATTTGTGTATATATATATGAGAATCTTAGGAATCTCAGGGTTTAGGGGTAGAAGTAGAGCCGAAAAAAGCAATGATAACTCAGCACAACTTTCCAGCAGATATGGCAGATAACTGGCTGCTCTTGGAAGCAGGAAGTGTGAGCAACTCTCAACCCAGAGCCCTGAAGCCTCAACCCTAAACCCTAAACTGTAAACCTAAACTCAAGATACCGTAAACCCACACTCTAAACCCTAAGCTCAAGATACCTTAAACCCTAAACCCTATAACCCAAACTCAAGATACCCTCAACCCTAACACCTGATCTGCAGGTGGAAAGGGGAGCCGCAAAACATGAATCAATCCGCAAACTTTACACATAAACCCTAAACTACACAATCCTTACTAAACGCGTAAACCCCAAAACAGCCTTGCGCAGGCTTTGCGAGTCGAAATATGCCAAGCATGGCGTCGAACGCCTTTCCTTTCTGGACCGCATGTTTAGGATCTAGGGGAAATAGGCCCCCTGAAATAGATAGAATATGGCTTTGGGTATAGTATGATAAGATCCCCATATACCCCATATTCTATCTACTTAAGGGGGACTAGAGATTAGGGACTATAGTGGTTGGGATGCAGGGAAAAACGGAGGTCAAGGCTAGGGTTTTGAGGGTTTAGGGTGTACCTTGGGGGCGGTATAGGGGCTATATAGGGATTACTGTAGAGATAATGGAAAAGATTAAAATGAAAACTACTATTCAGGGTTTCGAGGGGTTAGGGTTTTGGGTTTAAAGTCTAGGGTTGCGAGGGATAGGGTTCTTGGGGATTAGGGATTAGAGTCTAGGATTCTGGGCGTGTGGTGAAAGGTAGGCATGGGGAGTTATTGCTGGAGTGAGGGGTAAGACGCCTTCACGCCTTCAAGTAAGACTCGTACCCTAAACCCTAAACCCTAAAACCGGAGCGGGTTCTGTAGGATTCAGTACACGCAGAAGTTGCCATAACAACCTGAATGGGCAAACATGCTGGTACCTTCGAAACACCCAAGAGCCTCCAAGTAACGCCGGGCCGGCAACGAGCGCTGTGCCATTTGAATTATCACTTGGGCAGACAAGTGCCGGGCGGGGTGAAATCATTATGATCTCCTTGAGGAGTCCCATACCTACCCAGCTCCATCTACGCCCATGTAATCCTATCCTTTTGGGAATTGTCTAAAACTTCAGTGTAGTAGAAACCCAAGGAACTTTCAGAGCATATGCTTAACGATAGGTCTAAGGAGATTACGCCACATTCCAAAACGTCCCTGTAATGTCCCTGAACCCTAAACCTGAAACCCTAATCCCCAAACTCTAGACCCTAAACCCTAACTAATAGTTTCCATTTTCTCTTCCATTATCCCTAAAATAACCCTTATATATCCCCTACACCCCCCTCTAAAGGTACCCCCTAAACCTTAAACCGCCGACCCCGAACAGGACATGCTCGAGCTGTCTCGGCAAGAGAAAACTGACGCCCCCAGCCACAGACTCGGTTCTTGCTGGTTGCCACTAGGGTTTTGGTTTTAGGGGTTTAGGGTTGAGGGTTGAGGGTTTAGGTTTTGGGGTTTCAGGGTGTTTTAGGGTTTAGTGTCATGAAGGAACGTAAAAGAGCATAGAAGTTAGAATCTAGAGTTTATGTGGAAGAAGTGGAAATTATCATGTGAGCTATAGTCTAAACTCCTACTATCCTCCTTTGTAACCCTTATACTACTCCCCTATATTATCCCTATATAACCCACTCATTTTAGACTACAGCTCATATGGTTGGGAATTATATAGAGGCAGCTGTAGGGGTTTATAGTCCCCCTTACGTAGACAGAATGTAGCGCTGGGTATATTATGATAAGATCTCCAAAAAGCCCATATTTTATCTACTTCAGGGGGGCTATGTATATATATATATACATATATATAGAGGCTGCTGTAGGGATTTATCCCAGCAATCCCTACTAGCAGCGAGTGGAGCTGGGCAGAAGATTTAAGGCCTGCTCTTCGCGCCCGGAGCATAAAGGTTTAGGGGTTATTACCATTACTTAGGCTTTGGGGGGGTCATTTTCATTTTGAAGTCTTACAAGTTTGATTTGTTGAGATTGAGGAAATCTGTGAACCCTAAGTAATGATAAGTTTATATGGGCTTGAGGGTTTAGGGTTCAGGGCCCGTTTAGGGTTTAGTTGATTCATGCTTCCTCAAAACTTTGAACCCCGCTGATAAAGCACAGGCCTGAACACCGACATTGGTTGTTCTCAAAATCATGGGCCCCTTGTGGATGTAGGGTATTTTGCGGCACCTAATATTTAAACCCGAAACCCTAAACCCTAATTTGGGAACTACCCATATCCTGGTCCCAGATCCCTTGTAAAAATATAGTACAGGGCAATGTAGACCCATGATTAAAAAACCCTCCTTTGAAGGGCCTGAATATGAAGATCCCTATTCTAACCCCTGTTAAGGGCAGGGGAGTTGTTAATCAGGGGTGTACACCCTAAACCCGAAACCCTAAATAGTAGTTTCCAGTTTTCTTTTCCATATTCCCAATATAACCTCGATATCCCTTTTAAGGGGAGGGGCTTGTTACTCAGGGGTCTGGGGTACTTCAAGTAGATCTCATCATGATATTGGTGATCATTCTGGCTTCTACTGCTGTGCACAATGCATGTATATTGTCCCCCTAAAGTAGATAGAATATGGGGTATATATTGGGATGATGGAAACGAAAATGGAAACTAGTATTTAGGGTTTAGGGTTTAGGGTAGTCCCCCTTAAGTAACTAGAAAAAGGGTGATATTTGTGGATCTTATTGTAACATACACAAAGCCATATTCTATCCGTAAACCCTAAACCCCATTTTCTATCTACCTAAGGGGCACGTCCCGGCAATTCACTCTTTCATCCCCTACCTGGGAGCCTTTTTAGGGTTCAGGGTTTAGGGCTCAGGGAATATTTGTATGTAAAGGTATGCTGGAAGCTCATTGAGACTTTGAAATTAGGATCCACCTACTTGCCTTCAAGTATTCGACTACCATGCCCCCCCGCCCCGCGCCCCGAAACAACGGCAGCCTAAACCCTAAACCTTAAATCCTAAATCTTAGACCCCAAGCATGAAACCCTAAACCTTGAACCCTAAATCCTGAACCCTGGGTTATAAGTTATATAGGGATAATGGAAAATGAAATGGAAACTACTATAGTATATTGGGGTAACATTGGGATTATCATCCAAAGATGGATGCAAACAATCTGCCTACACTCCTAAAGCCCTAAAGCCCTAAACCCCTAAACCCCCAAACCCCTAAACCCTAAACCCTAAACCCCTAAACCCTAAACCCCTAAACCCGTAGACCCTAAACCCCTAAACCCTAAACCCCTAAACCCTAAACCCCTAAACCCCCTGTGCGAACCCTGGCCATGGAGGCGTGTTCCTGAAACCTTGAGGGTGCTTCCGGAAGGGCGCCGAAAACTTGTGACCCAGTGGGTGGTTGTCAAAATTACAGTCCCTTTTTGGGTACCCTAAATATTAGGTGCCGTACTATAATAGGGACCCAAAAAGGGACCATAATTTTGACAACCACCCAATTCACTTCACCAGCAACTCTGGTGCCTGATGCCTTAAGGAAAAGAAAATTGAAGGTATTATTCCGACTTTAGATAGAGGCTATATAGGCTTCTTACCTTCAATTGAGATTCAAATGGAAGAGAACATGGAAAATTAAATGGAGCATTTCGCTGAATCGCACTAGGTTCATGAGAGTTGTTTCATACTACGGATTTTTCACTTGCTTAATGAAGGCGCATCCTCCAGGCCGGGTCGTGGAGGACAGGTTCAGATAGCCTTGCTGAGTTCATTTGGTAGTTTCCCCAAATTAGGGGTACCTTTTGGGGGGTCCCCATTATGAGAACTATAGTATTTTGGGCTCTAGATTGGGGTCCTTTTATTTTGGGAAACCTTCGGGTCCATGAGATTGAACTGCAGTGGCAAATTAGTGTATGGGGCCATTTTAGGGTTCGAGGATCATACACTCCTGAACCCCCAAACCCCGAACCCGAAGCCTTAAATCCTCGTTGATCCGGAAACGAAGGATTCAAGACAGTGTAGCTTTTCGTCCATAAGCCCGAAGCCCGAAATGTGAAGTGGCCCAAAGCTCAAACCTTGACATCTTGATTACTCTCCTTGCGGAAGTATCAAATCAAAAACACATGGAGCCCCCCAACCCTAGCTGCGGAATCTCTATAAAGGACTCTATACATTGGTGAACGCATTTAATTTTGGGGAGTGGTGGGAGTTTGGCATCAGCGGGAAGGGTCGTAAACTTGGAGTCCCAAAGCCGTGCGGGAGTTTTTGAAGGCAATCGTTGTGTAGCCCTTAGGAAGAACCCAAATCATCCCCTTATAATTCCCACATATCCCCGGTCCCTAAGGCCTCCGATTTTAAGTAATCTCGAGTGGTGCATTTGTGAGTTCTATCTTATGTTTATTTGTATGCGTCTTATTTCAAAAACGTAGTTATCCCGGAGCCTATCAGCCAATCCTCAAACACTCCATCAACTATAATCCCTGTAGTTTCCATTTTCTTTTGAATTATCCCTATATAACCCCTATATAACCCCTATATAACCCCAATCAACCAAACCCTAAACCCTAAACCCTAAACCCTAATAAGATCAACCTCTTGTCGCTGGGGGAGTCCCTGCGCAGTGATTGTACAGGGCCGAATGCCTGCGGAACTGCCAGCGGCTTTTTTTTGGAGCTAACAGGGTTTAAGGGGGTTTAGGGTTTAGGGTTTAAGGTTCAGGGGTCATGAGTAAGGAGTTCTTACTCCTGATGGAATTATAGTTCCCCTTCAAGTAGATAGAATACGGCTTTGGGTATATTATTCTAAGATCCCCTTTTACCCCATATTCTATCTACTTAAGCGGGACTATAACCCTAAACCCTAAACCCTAAATAGTAGTTTCCATTTTCTTTTCCATTATCCCCATATAACCCCAATGAATACCCTATCTAAGGGGGACTGTGCAGTGTAAGGTCGCCCCGGAGCCTATTCTTTAAGGGTCCCATCTCGCAAGTCGCTATGATACAGATCATATTGTTTTTTGGGGGTGGGGTATCTAGGGGTACCCCAACCCTAAACCCTAAACCTTCAACCCTAAACCCTAAACCTTCAACCCTAAACCCTAAACCTTCAACCCTAGATCCTAAACCTTCAACCCTAGACCCTAAACCTTCAACCTTTAACCTGAAACCCTAAACCTTCAACCCTAAACCCTAAACCTTAAACCCACTTTCGCAAACTATTCAGGCTCCTGCTTCAGGCCCCTATCTCGGGTCTAATGGTGTAGACTGCTGCAAGTGGATATGGCTGTCTTGGATTGGGTTTCCCAAAATTAGGGCTACCACGAAAGGGGACATCGGGGGTATAAAGGGGTTATATCAGGGTTATACAGGGGTATATAGGGTTAAGGGTTGAGGGTTTCCAAAAATGAGGCAGCTCCTTTTAGAGTCCCTAGAATAAGGAGTATAACAGAGTGGGGTCAATATTGTGGTCCCTGTAGTTGCGGAACCTTGATTTGGATTTCTGTTCCTCGAACAACTCTTGGCCGATTGGAGCAGATGCTCAGGGGTGGGAGTAGTATGAGTCAGGTGGACCCCCCCGCCCTGTAATAGTGAAGAAATAACAAGGATTATATGGGTGGTTGTCAAAAGTATGGTTCTTTTTGGGTACCCTAAATATTAGTTGCCGTATTATATTAGGGTACCCAAAGAGGGACCATAATTTTGACAACCACCCATATTAGGGTCCTATTATATACCCATTATACCACCATTACAGGCTGTGAGCTCCTTCTAAAGCATGGGATTTGTTTTGGGGAGTAGGTGCACTAAATCGATTCATGCAATATGGAGGTTTCCCAAAATTAGGGGTACCTTTTTGGGGGTCCCCATAATTAGGATTATAGTATATTGGGGTCTATATTGGGGTCCCCTAATTTTAAGAAATTATCATATGGAGGTTAAGTCCTGAGCTGGCAGCGACGATAGCATAGGTGCTGTCGCACAGACGGTGCGAAGCGCTGCAAGATTCCTTGCAATGTGCGAACTTCCCAGACCCGTCAACCCAAATTTTTCAATCCTGAATCCAGATGAAAGATCCCGAATCTAAACCTTAAACCCTAAATCCTAAGCCCTAAACACCCAATGCCCTTGTCCCTTGACAGCGAGAGCCTTTGCTAGAAATGAGACCCAAAACGCTTCAAAAAGGAGACCCCAAACGACCCTGATGCAAAAAGTGTCCCAATATTACCCCAATATACACCTTATAATCCCCAAATAAGCCCTTGATAATTGCTATGATCCCTGTAGTTTCCATTCTATTTTCCATTATCCCAATATTACCCCAGTATACAATCATCAGCGCTGGTGCTTGGCTGTGTCAGCAACCCTAAACCCTAAACCTTAAACCCTAAACCTTAAACCCTAAACCCTAAACCTTAAACCCTAAAGCTTAAACCCTAAACCCTAAACCAGTAGGGGCAGATTTGGGCTCACTGATCCGTATCAATATGAATTAGCGCGGTAGAGCAAACCTCCGATGGAGATGAAGGGTTTCCAAAAATTAGGGGTACCTTTTGGGGGGCCCTACAATAAGTATTCTAGTATTTGGGGTCTGCATTGGGGTCCCCCTACCTTCGGAAACTACAACATAATCACTATAAAACTCTATATAGAGTAGCTGGCATTTCATTCTCCACTTGATTTTCCATCTGATTCTCCCTAAACCCCTAACCCTAAACCCTAAACAGCGGTCGCTTCATGGAAGGGTCGGCTGTAAAGCCCTCTGTAACCTTTGGGAATACTTCAGGGTTTCCTAAGTTTGCAGGGTTTAGGGTTTTAGGGCTTAGGGTTTTTGAAATGCAGTCAGACCCTAGCCCATGAACCTGCATACTTTTGGGAGGCGCTTACCTGCAAAGCCTGGGAAGTCAAGCAGAGCTTCTGTTGGAATGCTCTACTCCCAGCTGGAGTCAGGTGCTGGCCACACCAATTTTAAAACGGAAGCGGTGGATTTCTTGAAGCCAAGGCGTGGCAAGAGTGCAGACAAAATAGTTGAAAACATCGAGCTGTAAGCAGAGTTTCTTCAGGAGCTTGGTATGCTTTAGTACCATAGTTCCCATGACCCTAGGGTGCTTTGGGCCATGCAGAAATTTGAGTATCAACTGCACCTTGGGTTAGCAGTTTCGTTGCTTCGTTCTTCCATAACGGGTACGATTCCTTTGTGGACCATCATTGTGAGTTTCTTCGGTTCCTACTACTGAATCCGTTTATGCCAACTCATTAGTTCCTCTGAACCTGTAGACTGCCAATAGCACCATTCTGCTGAGATCTTAGCCACCTTGGTTTTCGGGAAGTTGCACACTTGGGCCACTGAGTGGGGTTGCAAAAGTCATTGGTAGCTTCTTGGGGTCGAAGGGGGGAGGGGCGCAACTGCCCCTGTACCCCGATAGAAGGCCCAAAGAATGCTTAGATGTGGCGTTAACAAGCCACCCACATTTTTTTTGCTTGACCTGTAAGCTGCCGATGAGAGGCCCTATCTCGTCATACAGCATTCAGCGAGGCCTAGATTTCTCACTTCGCTACTTGCTGGCTGCGAACGAAGCCAGGTTGGCTACGGAAAAGGGCTAGGGCTGAGCGATACTAGCGCACCTTATACATATTTTGCCAATCCAATGGCGTTCGGAGTGCCAACAATAGTAGCAATGATTGAAAATAACCGTAATAATCATAATAATAGTAATAGTCATAGTAATAGTCATAGGAATAGTAATAGTAGTAGTAATACGTATCTGCTTTATGGGCAGCTCGTTTTTTCAATGGCAGATGTGAAGCCCAGGACTGGTCATGCGCAGAGGTGACAGTTTCCAGAAATAGGGGGATTAGGGTTTAGGGTTTAGGGTTCCCAAGATAGACCCCAATACACTATAATCCTTGTTATGGGGACCCCCAATAAGGTATTTTGGGAAAACCCCAGATTGTATCTTCTTGCTTCCGAACTAAACGCCTCGGAATCGCAGAAATTACGCAGCATCAATAACAGTAATCGTGATAATGATAGTGGAGCCCTACAACCTAGCCCTCTCAACGTATTTGGAGGGCCTGTAGAGTTCGGGGGAGAAAAATGCTAGTTCCCTGGCCTCTTAACAGCACCAGGCCCTAAGCAAAGGGTCCGTCAAAGAATGTGCTGGGCTGTTGCAGCGCCAACTGGCGTTTTCACGGTCAAGGATTCAAAGTTTAGGCGCAACGCTATCATTGTGGGAAACGCAGACTGTGTAAGGGCAAACGAGAAGGGGCAAACCTTTTGTCCAGAATCCCTGATTGTAGACTCCGTTAAGGTCTGCGAAGCCCTGTTGAGGGTGTTTGAGGTTGTTCCGGTTGGATCCTGGAACCTACGGAGCTGATTTTCTCGGGTGGGTTGTGCGGGTGCGTGGCACGGCGTAACAGCACCGGAGGTCAACTGCCTCCGGCTTGCGGCACTAGGTTGACAGGCTTGAGAGTTCCCTGACTCAAGACCATTTCTGACGCTGCTTCAGCCATTGCAATCTCTATTCTGCTCACTGAAAGTCTTTCGCATTGTATCTGCAAAAAGGGGTTCGTGTGGGGTTCCACGTTCGTTTGGGGAAGGGTGATCCTTCAGCAAAATGGTTAATTTCCTCGTTTTTTCCACACAGGACGCTATTTGCAGATCATATTGGGGCCTGTAAAGTACGACCCAGCAAATCCTCAACCTTAACAAGCCCCTAAACCCTACACCCTAAACCCTAAAGCCCCAGCCCTAGTGGAGTTTTCAGCTGGGTGCGCGATTTGCGTGCGTGGCTGTGAGAGCACAGCGAGTAGCCATGCGTTTTGCGGCGGCTGTTGGACTTTTTTGAGGTTAGGGTTTCGGACTCAAGGCTTGTTTTGAAGAAATAGTGGCGGATCCTCATTTCATGGGTTTCCCTATTACCTCCTCTATACCCCCTCGAGATTGCCGCCTTAATTATATCAAGTTATTTGATAGGCTCAATTCCTGTCAATTAAAGGGGAACCTAGGGGGTCGTGTAGGGGGGGGTCAGTAGGGGAACCCATGACCATTGCTTAGTAGAAGATGGAAGGCTTAAGGCCCTGTGTAATCGAAATAGCTTCCCAAGCAGTTGTTTGTAGACCCTAGCGTGCTACATCCTTGAAGGTACACTGGTCAAGTCCCTAAACCCTAAGCCCAAACCCTAAACCGCGACCCTTATGGCAGCATGCGGAATCCTTGACCTTTTTTTACCCAAACCCTCAACCGTTAACCCCAGGCCGCCAGCACACAGGCTGTGTTTGGGTGTTAAGGTTTTAGGGTTTCGGGTGTTAAGGTTTGTAGGGTTTAGGGCTTTAGGGTTTAGGGTTCACGGTTTCAGTGGTTGCTTCAAATTATCCAGCCGCACGCAATTTCAAAGCAGAGTGCCGTGGGACCACGTTGGGTGGCTTCCCAGAATCGAAGAAAGCGGAGGGCTGAAGGTTTGCAAGATTTGAAATGCTCAGATTAGATGTTTGAGGTGAACTTCGGTGATATATACATATCTATATATATATATAGATTTTTGCAGCACACAATGACGGAAATGGTGTGTTGTGAGTAACCATTCCAGCTCCTATTGTAATGTTGTCAGGCGCTGCGGCTTCAAGACCATGCTATGCAAACCTAGGGACTCGAACCCCTAAACCCCTGAGCCCTAGACCCAAACCTTTTCGGGTTTAGGGTCTAGGGATTAACTCTGATCCCTCAGCCTTAAGTCCCAAAACCCATCCATAACCAGACGCCCCTTAGACCTTGAAGCCTAAACCTTAAAATCCCGACCTGTAAAATCCTGAGCCCTGGGATCCTAAGTGATGGAATGCTTGAGGGCCTCCATATGATCTATAGATATCTATAGTCTAAACTCCTTAAAGGCGGTTTTATAGAGGATCATATAGGGGAATGTTATAGGGCTTATTTAGGGGGGGATACTGTACTGGGATTTTGGACTATAGCTCATATGATAATTAACGGACTCCCCAGGACCTCCCTAAAGCCCTCCTAAAGCTCCTTGAGGTCCCATTTTGCTTCCTGAACTAACCCTAAACCACCCTAACCCTTGAACCCTAAACCTTCCACATAGGCTTCATCGCTTTAAATGGTTCGTGAAGGTCTTCTAGTGATTTTTGGGAAGTGGGGGGACGGAGGGGGGGCGAGGAGGGGGCCCACACGGCAAAAGTCTTTAAATAACCCCGAGCCTCTACCCCTTTAAAGGAACCCTGAAGCCTAAACCCAAATTACTCTAAGGTCGCCAGGATTTCGGATTCAGAGTTTAGGCCTACAGGTCGGACAAGCACCTGCTTCTGGGGGTTGCGAGCCTAGAGTTCGTGGTTAAGGGTTTGGGGTTTGGGTCTAGGGTAAAGGGTTTAGGGTTTAGGGTTGAGAGTTGAGGGTTTAGAGTTGCGAGCTTAGGGTTTAGTTTCGTGTGTGGGCTTGGGGTTTAGGATTCGGGGTTAGGTCAAAGGCCCCCTATATAACTCCTTATAAAAGGCTATTATGGGCATGAAGGGACAGAACATATCACCTAACTACATGCAGGGTCATGTCGCTCAAGCCTAAATCGTAAGCACCAAACCTAAACCTTAAACCCTAAGCCCTACACCCTAAACCCTAAACCCTGAACCTTAAACCCTACACCCTAAACCCCTACACCCAAAACCCCCACACCCTAAACCCTAGAATCCTAAGCCCTAAACCTTGAAGCCCTCCAGAAGACGGCGGGAAGCCAGAGGGCCAACACGGTCCCCGTGAAGCTTCTTTCATGGGTCTCGCGAACCTGTCAACGTTTAGGCCAGTTTAGTGTGTAGGGTTTAGAGTTTAGGGTTTAGAGTTTAGAACGAAGAGGTTATTGTGTAATGCAAGCAAAGTCTATGCTAAACCCCAACCCCTAAACCTCATTATGGGATAGCATATACAAAGCAGAAAGAATCCAGAAAGTTGGGACCACTAGTGTCTCGCTACCTTAGGACTTAGAAAGAGTGAAAAGTAACCAAAAGCATGCTGTTTGGCTTTTCGGCCTTCATTTGAGGGATCCATATGGGGATCGTGGAGGTCAAAGGTTCAAAGTTCACGGACCGTATGTAAAAAACTGCCAATATCAGACCACCCCCTAAAGTTGCTATAAGTGAGTTTAGATTGGGTACTGCCCCCACTCATTAACAGTTGAATGAATTTTTATGATACAGTTATATACAGCCCTTAATATGACTCCTATTATGGACTGTTAATGGGCGGGGGCAGGACCCAAGGTTTAGAGTTTACGGTGGAGGGCCTCCCAAGTGCTGCGCCCCGACTATAGCCATGGAGTGAAAGGGGGTTCAGGACGCTGGTTTTGCAGATCCCACCCTAAACCACCAAACATTTCCTAAGGACTTTACGCCGCGGAGTTTGTTGTTCTTTACTAAGGGGGCTTAATGATTAATAGGGGATGGATTGTAAACTTTGTGGGTGTTGGGACGCTCTCATCGCAACAAACAACACCAGCGGGGTGAGCGTCAAAGCTGGACACACATGAGCTACTGTCTAAACTCCTAGCATCCCCCTTAATAACCCCCATAGTAGTCCACTATATAATCCCCTATATAACCCCCTTTAAGGAGTTTAGACTATAGCTCACATCACTTAACCGGAGACCCACGATTCTTGACGCCGCGCGCGGAGTGCATGGGACAAGAAAAGGGGTCCAGGAGTTGTAGAGGCTCGATGTCGCGGGTTTAGGGTTTAGGGTTTAGGGTTTAGGTGAATTTATGGGGTTTGTGTTGCAGTCTGAAAATGAAAGGTCTTGAAGCTCTTTGTAATTTGCTTCTATTAGTCCATATCTACTACTAATTGAAGGGTTTGAGCTGTTGGCTTCCTGAGCTAAGGGTCCAGATTTTCTCCGCGACTACTTGGGCTCACCAAAGGATTGGTTCAATTTGGTGGGTTTTCCTCTTTGGAAATAGGCATGGAACCACCCAAAAAAATCTCACAAGGATACTCGTCTTCTTGCGCCTTTTTTAAAGGGTTGCATGTTAGTTTTCAGTGCAGGGTACCCAGCCCTTGCCCGTGAACCTCAAAAATGTTAATCTCATTGGCGGGATTTCTTAAAATGCCCTAAACCCTAAACCCTAAACCCTCTTGCATGGCCCTTGACTGACAGGGATCCCGCATTCCCACTATCTCCTCTGGGGTTCCCACAAGGCTTCAGAATTAAAGACTTATGTTCGCGTTAGGGATTTGGCTTTACGGGACACTGAATGTGGTCCTTGGGAACCAATTCGGAACTAAGATAGGGGTGGGGCATGGCAATTTTTAGTTTAAGGGCCCCCTTTTGGGAGCCCGCAAAACAGGGCCACCATAGTTTCTAGTGTATTGAGATCCATATTGGGATACGTTGTGTATAGAAACCCCGGTATTTGTACAAGGAGAAAATAAAATTGCGGTCAGCTAGACATTTTCGCCTGGTTTGAGGTTCAGGGTCGAGATTTTAGAGCTAGGGCCGGGCTTGAGACTGAATCCTTTCGTCGCTGATTCCACAACGGCCATTTGATCCTCGAGTCCTTTAAGTCGCAAAAACATATAGTCCCGTTTTCCATTGCAGTTTCCATTTTTGTTTGCATTTGCTTCTCCATTTCTTTATTTGGGCCCCTGAACCCTAAATCTTAGATTGCGTGCCAAGTTGAAGTGCAAACTTAAAACTGTCAAGTCTTGATTGCATCACGCTTCCCAAGCCCCACAGACTTAGCCTACGAAATCCATAAATCTCAAACTCTTAGCCCCCCTCTGATTCCCCAGGCCTTAGCCCCCAAGGCCCACACCCTGAAGGGGTGGGGCATTGGGACATGAAATGCTGCTGAATTACCTGGCTTCCTAAGGCGACCAAGGTCCGCGCTGTCTTGTCTTCATCTGGGAGTTCTTGAAAATAGGGGCCCCCTGAGGGACCCCAGTGGTATGCAGGGTTTATAAGTGGATTATGCGGGCTGCTCAGTCGAGATTGCATGGGGGTTATTTTGCAAAATGTCCATCTCGGAATTCCATAAGAGAACCCTATAGAATCCCAAAGGACATCCCCCAGATGTCCTCATAGCCTCTACAGTACACTAAGCCCAAAACCCTAAATCCTAAACCATATCCCTGGGGCCCTTAAATGTACCTACATGTCGAGAAGCCCTCAGGTAAGTTTGTCACAGTCCACAAGTCCAGGGCTCGAATGTGCTTCTATGCTTCCAGAAAACCAGTCAAATTTTGTTTCCTATGTGTGTTTCTGAAATTCAGCAGCTTAAGCAGATTTTCCAGCAGGTAAAGTATCAGGATTTGTACTGACAATGACAGTGTGTCTTTCAGGCTTCAGGCTTTGAATGTACTACTTGAGTTTTGGTTCGTGCCTGTTGGAGAGGCAGGGCTATCCTGGGAGTGTGTAGGGATCATCTAGGGTTTGGATTCTTGGGGCTGGACCTAAGGGCGAGTTTTGCTTCATTTTACGTAGTGATGTGTTTTCAAGCATTTACCGGCCTGTCTATCATTACCTGCGTTGGTACTTTTGTGTCGTCTGTGGTGCGCAGGCAGTGACGCAATGGATCGTGTTGAGGACTAAATCGGGCCCCAGTGCAAAATCCCCCAAACGTTCATTTTAGTGGCGATCAAGAACAGTATCGGTCGATAGGCACAAGACCGCAGCATGTCCAATTCAGCCTCCTTGTGTATGTCCTCTGCGAGTATGACGGACTCTTGACCCTTGCAATGGCCTTGTATATGACTTTTGTTAAAAGAAAAGTTGTTACGGAGAGGGTCGAAAGGCAATGCCCCGAAGTGTGAGTGGAGTATCCTGCAAAACTAGGAGGGGTGAAACGACACCACCTGGGTAGCACGTTGCACGTCAAGGACTAACTCCTTATCCGCTGAACCCTGTGCACCTCTACCGGGCGTGTATGAAGCATTTTTTCCTGCCATAAGCCATCATCCCTGCATAGACTCCTTACATTTATTATCAAGCCAAGTTGTTGAGGGGATTGGAAACCAAACCATGTTGAAAAGCTCAAGACTCAATACAACGCTTTCGCCCTGAGCTCCCGGACTTACCAGTGGTTAGTAGGGAATAAGGGAATATGATCCCTATATAATCCCCATATAATCCCTATATAATCCCTCTATAATCCCTATATAATCCCTATATAATCCCTATATATTCCTTATATAATCCCTATATAATCCCTATATAATCCCTATATAACCTGTTCGCTCCTTCCCTACTAGCCACCAGTAGATAGATCCTGAATCCTTGCTCGCAGGGCGAGGGATCAATGGCGGCTGGGACTGAAATGACAAGTTTTCGGCTTCAACCCCACATGAGCCATTAGTATCCCCCTTAATAACCCCTATAGTAGTCCCCTATATAATCCCCCATGGAACCCCCCTATCTATAAGGAGTTTGGACTATAGCCCACATGGGGTTTGGGGTTTAGGGTTCATGGTTTGAGGCTTTAGGGCTTAGGCTTTTAGGATTTAGGGCTTCCAAAAATCAGAGGTCCCTTCTTCCTTCTTGGAGGTTCCAATCACAAGTATGGGTTGAGGGTTTAAGGTTTAATTACACTCTAAACCCAAAACGTTAAACCTTAAACCCTACACCCAAACCTCCCGCAAGGTTTCGTGTACGCGGATTGAGATTAAGGGCCAGGAACATGGGAAAACATAATCTCTTATAGAATCCCTGTATAATCCTGAGTGAAATCCTCTAAAACCTTTCCGAAATCTTTATAGAATCCCTACATAACATGCTCCCTTATTCCCTACTAACCACCGGGAGGGGATAAAAACAGAGCGGTGGGGTCTGTAAATGCAAAGGTACAGGATGGTCGAGCCTGCCACTTTGTTGGACCCTAGGGTTACTAGCGGGTCCTGGACCACCGTCTACGGCATTGTTTTCTGCCTTTCCCGGAAAGTGCGCCTCCGGATGATCAACAGCAGAAATTTGCGCCGGCAGCGTTTTATGAGGGTATTCGGGGTTGAGAGACAGTTTTGTTTTTCATAGTGATGTCCAACTGATGGCTACTTGAGCTCAAACAAGACTTTCGGGCCCCCTCGAGGGATACTGAATGAGGTGCACGCATCCTTTGGGAACTCTACATTGCCTGCCTGTTTCCTTGCGGCTGCAAAGTTGTGTACACTCAGAAATAATGGATCGCCAGCACTTTACAGGACTATTCCTAATCTCTCACAGCTCCCTTAAACATCCTGTGCCCCGTCTTCTTGGATAATTCAAGTTGGTCAGCGTGATGTACGCTAGGTAACCGATATATAGGAAGGTTACAATAGGGGTATAATTTGCGCCTGCAGGGAATACACTATATTGCCTAACCTCCAGGGTCCCTCGACGAAGTAGAGGGCATATTGTTCGCGCTGTTTTGTCATCAAAAACAACATGCCCCATGATGTACAAGACTTCAGGGCTTATGGGGTCTGGCCCTCGCTGTGTGTGGTGAAGCCTTGCAGTTTGTCCTGAGGGATTCAGCACTCAGAGCGCGAACGGACCTGGAGCAAACACGGCGCACAGCAGAGACATCATCATGGATGACGTGGTTCACTGAATTGCCAACAGCAATGCCACCGAATCTTGGAGGGCCCCCTCAGAGCCCTGCAGTCTTACAGTTCATAGTTTCAGTTGTGTACTTGTCAGGGCCAACAGTTGCAACCTTGCTCTAAGGAATACTTGGTGTGTGTGTGTGTGTGATGATTTGTGTACACCGAGAGTAGTGGTTGTTTGTGGCCTTCGAGCTTTTCGCCGCCGTGGAAGGCATGCCACTTTTGGGATTTGGGTTGGCAGGGGGGTGGGGGGGGGGAGGGGGGTAATTACGTGCGCAACACGCGAGTACCATGTAATTTACAGTGTTTTCTTGTTGCTCAGATTTTGGCGAAGAAGCCACGCTTACGGAGCCCGCTTCAAAGTATGCGTGTTTTACAAGGTTTTTTG